>PVKS010015673.1:0-45521 GCA_004027875.1 Aplodontia rufa | reverse complement strand
CCCTCCTTTCCTTCCTCTTGGTCCCTTTCCTCTACTAATTGCTGTTGTGTTTTCATGAGATCGCCCCCTACCTTTGTTTTCCTTTTTTCCCCTCTAACTTCCACATATGGGAAAAAATATATAACCTTTGACTTTCTGAGTTTGACCCTCAACCCTTTTTATTTTTTATTTTGTGACATGTCTTGCTATGTTTCCCAGGCTTCCTCATGAAAACTTCCTCACACTCTCCTAGGTGTCTTCCTGGCTTTGGTGTCCCTTGCTCAATCTTAATCATTCCAGTCTCATTTTCTTTTTGCTTGCTAGGAATTACTTAGAATTTTTGATTCTGAAGATATCTTTTTTTTTTTTTTAAGAGAGAGGGACAGTGAGAGTGACAGAAAGAGAGAAATAATTTTATTTAGTTTTTTACATGGCCTTCGTTGTTCCAACACTTAGTTGTGTATATGGTGCTAGGATTTGAACCCAGGTCCTCATGCTTGCCAGGCAAGCACCGAAACCACTGAGCCACCGCTGCAGCCCCAGAAGATGTCTTTTCTTAGATATCCTCCCTGCCTTTCTTTCTCTTTCTTTCTTCCTTATTACAGTGCTGGGGATTGAACCTAGGGTCTCACACTTGCCAAACAAGTAGTCTGCCACTTAGCAACACTCCCAACACCTTTATTCTTAAAAACAAACAAAAAGGGGTTGGGGGATGTAGTTTAATGGTAGTGCTTGCTTATCATATGCTCAATTTCTAGCACTGCATGTGTGCATGAGTGTACACACACACACACACACACACACACACACACTTTTTTCCAGGGGGACTTTAGAAGGGAGGATTGATGCTGAGTCTATATTTCCATTTTAATGACACCAGGAAGCTGCTTTATCCTATTTTACAACTGATCTATTTACAGTAATACCTTGGGAAAGAAGTAAGCTCCCTGGCCACTAGTCAGAGAAAATCAAAATAAGTATGTCAGTCCAGCCCTAGGTATAAATGCTCAATTCTCTGGAAGTACCTAGATTCTGTAAGCAATAGCAGAAAACTATTCTTTCTCCGAGAAGAATTGCAGTCTTACCGTGGGTGCAGTGAATGCATACCTTGTAGTTGGGAACCTTACCAACTTTGTTCAAGTACGGAAATGTGTGGCATTGACAATAAATATAGCAAGAGATCAGAAAAAGAAGCAGCTATTGCATAGTGGTGTCAGTAGATATTTTATGGCAAAGCTTGAGTTCAAACTAGAACTTGATAAGGTTGGGTACAATTTTAATTAGTAGAGAGTGGAGAGAAGAATGCTTTTCTGATAAGCTGAGGGAATAGGGAACAAGAAGAAACAGCTGGAAATGAGCATAGCTTGAGGAACTGTGGAAAGATTAACATGACTAAGAAAGGTTGGAGGAAATTGGGAGTGGCATGTAGAAAGCTTTGGCTCTGGCTTTTGGTATTGGTTCAGCTGCTAATTGAACTACTCTGGTTAAGGCACTACGGCTGGGAATTGGTTTCTACTTTTTAAAAAAGATTTCATTATTTTAGGCAAGGTAGAATCCATGTATTAAGCACTTTAAATGGTCTCAAAAGCAGTTGCTTCTGTAGTTTTCCATTTTAGGCTTTTGACCAAGATTATATGATGAAAAGTGGGATTTTAGACATAATTAGTTATGCTATATATAAATTTATGTGAATATAAAATTATATTCATATAAATAATATAAAGATCTTAGAATACTTACTAGTCCATAGTAAGAATATATTAATTGTAAATTGTTGTTATCCAGTCTGTTTTGGAGGTTGCCACATATATTTTTTTGTGTTTGAAACAGCTGTGTGCATGAGGTATCATCCATCGTCTGTACCATATAGCTTATATGCTTCACTGGCTAAGCTGGATTTTATAGGATTTGCAGTTGGAAGGTTTAGGGATTCAAAATATATAATCATTTTTTAAATTGGGTATTTTCTGTTGAAAACTATTAGTGGTTAAATTTTCTGTAGTAAATATGTTATGCCTTTGCCCAGAACCATTCTGCTTCTCTGTATCTTAGCTTCTTTTTATTGAGTAAATAGTGAGCATGTAAGAATGAACAAATTTTATACTTGGGAAAGTTCTGTGGATAGGCATCATGAACCCAGGGAAGAAGGTACCCTATTCTATACATGAGCTTGATAGCTAGTGACTGAAAACTTACATACTTCTGAGACCTTTGAATGAGTTTAAACTATATTAGAAGATTCTCTTATAAGGCTACATATTTTATAATGGGGACAACAATCGGTTTCTTGTTATTTTCACTCAAGAGCCAACTGGGATAATGTGAAAAATAATAATAAATCCAAACAGAAAGAGTAGCACATTCAACTAAAATGCAAGACTGGAAAGTTGATGTAAACAAATAAATTAAGGCAAATATTGTTTTGTATTTTTTGTAAAGATTAAACAAATAATGCAGTCTGTTTATCAAAGTTTATTTTTTATTTTTATTTTTACAAAAGTTTCAGTTGATGTTAGGGCTTTGCATAAATACTTAAAGAAAAGTTAAGTAGACTATAGGTTTTAAAATAATATAGATAATGTCAGGTACTGTGGCACATACCTATAATCCTAGTGATTTGGGAGGATGAGGCAGGAAGATTGCAAGTTTGAGGTTAGCCTGGGCAACTTAGTGAGATTCTGTCTCAAAATAAGAAATAAAAGGCTGTGAGTGTAGCTTAGTAGTAGAGTGCCCCTGGAATCAATACCCAGGACTGAAAAATTTGTAAGTATTAATGAATAAAATGTCTGCAGGGTACTGGAATCAACTCAGGTGAATTATTTTCTTGAGGAGCTCTTTCTGTATACCTGGTTCCCACCAGTGATATGTGAGGGCACATACTCTTTAGCACTCAATGTTGTCTTTTTATTGTGGTTTTCATTTGCATTTCTCTGATGACTGCTGATCCTTATCATCTTTTCGTGTGCATGACAGCCATTTGTATGTCTTTGGGGACAAAATTCTTTCCCTATTTTTCAGTTAGGCTGACTTTATTGTTAAATTCTGAGTTATTTATATAGTCTAAATACTAGTATCTTCATGATTTGTAAATATTTTCTTCAAATTGATAGGCTGTTATTTCACTATCCTAAGTGGTATTGTTGAAGCATAAAAATGTTAAATTTTGATGAAGCTTAATTTATCTTTTGTCATTTGTAATTTTGGTGTCATGTCTCAGGGATCTTTGCCTAACTGAAGATTCTTAGAGTGTTTTCTTTTCCCCTTAAGGTTTTCTTAATTTGAGAATAAGTTCTTTCTCAAAATACTGAGTTCTTTTCCTCTAAGAAATTGTAAGATTAATAATTAGTTACAAATCATAGTCTACCTTCTACGTTATTGTACATCTTATAGCACATAGCACTTAGTATATGGTCGTGCAAATGGCAAAAGGTAATTTTCTTGCTATACCTTTTCAGTTTTAGTGAACTCTCAAATTCTACGGTCTTTAATATTATTTAAAAAGTTCTTTGTTTCTTTTGTGATATATGATATCACTACTTTATTTCTAGCAATGTCATTCTTGCCTTTGACATGTAAATGCAATAATGTTTGTTCTATTGCAAATATAAACATAATCATATGACTTTTAAATTAGTTTATCAAATTATTTCTGAGAACATGTAGTCTAGATTATTTTGTTAACGTTCTGGCTCTTCTGGGCTATGCTTTGTCAGTGCAGAGTTAACGATGGTAGGATCAAAGGGGTGCTAGAATTGTGATCTTGGAAAATTATTACTGTCTTTAGCTTTCAAAAATAAAGTTTCTTTGCATTGATCTCTTCTCCCTTGTAAGAACATTTCCCCCTGCTTGGTGTCAGTCATCAAACTGAAATACAATAAATGTGAATTATCTAAGCAGTACTGTTCAGTGTGTGGTCTGAAGACAGTCTTATCTGTGATCTGTAGATACGTGATCTGTTTGTTACTGGTCTACATGTGAGAATTTAAGTACAAAATTGAGAGTAAGCTTTAAGGAACATGGATAGCATTTTGATGCTTCTGCTTTATCCAAGGACATATTCATTTCTTCCTAGCAATTTAAATTTATTGCTTTTACAAAAATATTGGTTTGTAATGTCCTTGGGCAGGGAGGGAGTGGTCCTTTAACCACAGATAGAAGTATCTAAGGACAAGAGAAATGTTGCAGGAGTACCAGAACTATTTTAATCTTTTTGATACCAGGGATTGAACCCAGGGGTGCTTAACCACTGGGCAACATCCCCATCTTTATGGAGTTCTAGAACTATTAACTTACACTTTCTGGGGCTTTTTCTTTATATTTTTAAATTTAAAAAATTTATTTTGTATCTTTGTGTCTTCTTCCATATTTGTAGGTATGCTTTAATTGAAATATTAGATCTATATTCACTATGGATAAAATTTAGGGATTATAGTACCACATTTCTTGTAAAGTATACTTTCAGGTTTATGTAATTATCTTTTTATGTGAAAGTCAAGCAATGGGGTAATCTCTTCTAGAGAAAAGGGTAATGTAATTTGAATGTCATCTGGTTATTTTTCTTGCCTTGAGAAGAAGCATATAGTGTCATACTTAAGACTCTATCAGAAAAGTAATTTCATCGCAGAGGCATGCTTTGGGTCATTTTGTGTAAATGTCTCCAAAAGCTCCTCCTCACTTTTTAATACCGCTTGTAGAGCTGGTCTAGTTTGAACCTGTGGTCAGTATTTTTTTTAAACACTAAAGGAGATAAAATAAAAATAATATTTTAATATAAAAAATTGAAATGTGTAGAGAAAAGAAAAACACATATATTTCTTTCATTGAATAGGGCTTGTTTTGGTATTAGTATCCTGGGATCTATGTCCTGGAATATATGTATGCTATAAACCTCTAATATGCTTAGAATAGGCTTTCTTTGCTAAAAGAAAATATGTCTTATAGGAAGAAAGGAATTGATTTTTTAAGATATAAGTAGTAAGAAAGGGTAACAATGTTGTATGTTTTAGGCAGAGTGCTAGATGAAATAAAAGTTTAATTCAACAGATTTTAGTGTTAGTTATGTTAGACTCGGGGCAAAAAATGATTAATAAAATAGGTCACTGCCTTAAAAGACCTTATAGATTGATAGAGGAAAGCAAGATATAAAGATTCACTCTAATTTAAGGCAGATTGGTATAGTGACTTCTACAAGAAATATAGATGGAGAAAGAAGACAATAATTATGATTGGAATGAAGAAGACTTGCTAGTGGGAATGGCATTTGAGCCAAGTCTGGTAGATTAAGAAGGTTTCTTTCATATGGAACATAAATGTAATAGCATTTTAGATTTGTACAACCTGGTAAAGGGATGCATTGGTCAGGACTCTTAATTCCTGGAACAGAAAAGGAAACTGAGCTCAAACTAGTTTAGGCAAAGGAAAGGGGGAATTTATAGGTTGGTCTGTGAGAGGATCATTGGCGTCTTGCTGCATGCCCACCTAGATCCAGGTATGTGCTCAGATGACCATGAATTTTCTCACTCACATCCTGTTTTCTATGTGTAGCTTCCTGTGTGTGTGTATGTGTATGTTCATGCATGCGCATGTGTGTTGCTCCAGTTGGTCAGGACTGTGTCAGTGTCCAAAAAAGAGTGTGGGGGTGAGGGGGGAGTCAGCAAAAGCTGCTACTGCTAAACCACAAGCAGCTGGTGGGAGGTGCCATTCTCCAAAGAAAATTCTTAGAGGAAGCAGTTCAGAGCAGGCAAAATAAAGATGTCCATTACACGGAAGAATATATAAAAAGTATGATTGAACTTAGATATTGTAAAAGCTTGTATAGAAAGAAGATGAAAAGAAATGACTGAGGCAGACAATAGTCTTAGATACACAGTCAGCATTGGGTATTTCATTAGATGAGAGTAATGTCCTTAAAGGAGTGGGTTAAAACTATTATTTAGCATGCTCAATTTTGAATTGATTTCTAGAGAGAAGAGCTGGAGGGAAAAAAAGTTGGAGCTAATTCTCTAGACTGGTTAATTTTATGTATTTATTTATGCATGCATGCAGTGCTGTGAATCAAACCTACGACCTCCAGTATGTAAGACAGGTGTGCTCTACCACTGAGCCACATTCCTGGTACTACTTTTTTTTTTTCAATTTAAAAATCTTAATTTATAAAAATGCAAAATGTTAATATTTATGAAATACAGTTTCAAGATACTTCATAAGATATTTGCACATGCTATACTGCATACCTGTACAAAAACATAAATGTTTAATCCCATTGTCAAATATTTTGAAGAACAGCAAGGGATGATAGGAAGGGAAGAAAAGGGGAAATGTTGGAACTGAGATAAAGCAAGGTACATTCCAAGCAGTTATAAATGTCACTTAAATGTCACTATATATACTATAGTCACATAAAAAATGTTCTTCATAGGTATAAGAATTATGTCACTGTATTTGAATTTTTTAGGAATAGTATAGGACCCAGAAAAAAAGGCAAGGGATCAGGGGATGGGAGGAGTGAGGTAGAGGGATGTGTATGTGTGTGTGTGGGGTGGTTACTGAACAAATTGTATTGCTGAATTATGTGCGTTTAGGAATATGTGACAACTAATCCCAACATTATGTAAAACTGTAATGCACTAATAAAAATAAAATTTAAAAAATCTTAATTTATTAGTTTACTATTCAATCTTAGAAAAGAAAATGAAAACAAAATAACAACAGCAACAATAACAATAAAAAATAACAACTCCAAAGATAGTTTTAGAGCATTCTTTAGGAAGGGAAACTGTTCTTTGTAACTTTTCAAACACCCCACACCCCAATTGCAGAACACATCATCGAATTGTCTTGGTCATGGATGTTTCCAAGATGAGATTAGATATCATACTTCCACTGCTTCTGGTCATCAAGAAGCCATTGCTCTGCTTTATTGAGGGAGCTTGGTCTGTCTGATCTTGGTGTATCCCCTCGACTGCTCGTCATCCTTGTCTTTGCTTCTGGAGGCATTTCCTCAGGTTAGGATCTTCACCTTCATGAAAAGCCATCGTCACTGAGGAGGTTTTTGGAGCAAGAGTTGGAACAGCTTCCTTAGTCTTGCTTGATCCAAGTGTGATGACTCTGGCTGATGCTTACTTTGTTGTCTCATTACTTGTGGCAGATCAGACCTGGAGATCTTTGTAGGCTTTGTTGGGAGGTCTGCTGCTGTTTCTTCTGCTGGTCACTTCTCAGAGCTGTATGTGAAACTTTCCGCTTCAGTACTGGAATAAACAGTTTTATTCTGCTGCTTCTTTTGGTTCTCTGATGGACCCAGATCACTGTGGCTTTTCAGGCTTTTCCTTTCCTGCCTTACCCATTCACCATTTTCCCACAATCAGTCAATCTATCTATCTATTTGTTTATTTATTAAAGGAGAGAGAAAGAGGGAAAGAACAAATTTTATTTATTTTTCTGTCTGGACTTTGTTTCTCTAACACTTAGTTGTGGACGTGGTGCTGGCATTCGAACCCAGGTCCTTGTGCAAATGCTCTAACTGCTGAGCCATAATTGCAGCCCCCTACCATCTTTTTTTGTTAAATCTTCAACCTTTCTTAAAGTCTGCTTTTCAAAATAGTGAAGGGTTTTTTTTGTTTGTTTTCTTATTTAAATTGTTTTGGTGTTAGGTTACCCTTATTCTTTCTCCATTTGGCAGTGTATGAGTGGAAAAGATTAAATAGGTTAAAACACACCAATCGCTTTTACTTTTTGGCACTGATGTGAAAAAGTAGAATTGTATAGATTAGAGACAAAAATAAGACTTTTAGATTATTTGAATTTAATTTGTCCTGAATAGACCTACTTTTTATTATTTTTTCTAATTTGTATGGTTTTATAAAAATAATTTGAAAAGTTCCAAAATTTACATGTATTATACCAAGGTTAAGAAAATGAGTTAGGAACTGGAGCAGTGGCTCAGAGGTTATGGTGCTTGCCTGGCATGTGTGAGGTTTGAACCCCAGTATCACATACACAGCAAAGTGTCGGAGCAATGAAAACCACATGAAAAACTAAATAAAATTGATTCTTTCTCTCTCTCACTGTACCTCTCTCTTTAAAACAAAAAATGATTTAGGATACAAGGGCAGAGAGAATGAGGATAGATAGAAAAACTAAAGTGAAGCTGGGATTAATATTTGTATTTCAAATGCATACCACAAATACTCTAGCTTTTGCTGGAAAACAACTTATGTATTTGGCCCTGAGATTTTTATCAGCCAGTGCAAAGAGGGAAAAACTGATCTGGTGAAGGATCTATATAATAAATAAAATTGATTCTCTCTCTCTCTCTCTTTTAAAAAGTAAATTCAGGAGGCTAGAGCAATGGCTCAGTGGTAGACCACTTCCCTGTCACGTGTGAGGACCCGGGTTTGAACCCCAACACCACATACAGAACTAGAAAAACAAAAACCAGATAAAAAACTAAATAAAAGTTGATTCTCTTTCTCTCTCTTAAAAAAAAGTATATTCAGGGGCTGGAGCAGTGGCACGGCAGTTATGGTGCTTGCCAGGCATGTGCAAGTACACGGGTTCAAACCCCAGTACCCATGTACACAGCTAAGTCTCAGAGCAGTGAAAGCCATGTGAAAAACTCAATAAAAATTGATTCTCTCTCTCTTTCTCTTTCTCTCTCTGTTCTTCTCTCTTTAAAAAAAAAGTATATTCAGTATTGCTTTGGAGTTTCCTCTTAAGAGATCTGTTAATGTAGATATGTAACATACACCAAAACACAGTTTAAGACAAGTTATTTTATGTGGGGCAACATAACAGTCTAGATCAGGATTAGGCAAATCTGACCTGCTACTATTTTTATTGTTAATTCTTTGTTGAAACACAGCCACACACTTTTGTTTACATATTGTCTATAGTTGCTTTCATTTTACAGTAGTAGTGCTAAATATGGTCATGTTCCACATAGAAATGTTTTGTAAATGATTGATCACATATATGAAAGTGGTCTTAGAAGATATTGCCTAATGATGTACCTGTTTTAGTTTGTGTAAGTACTATCATATTTGCATAACAGTGAACCCTAACAATTATTTCTCAGAATGTATCCTTATTGTTAAGAAGTGTTGCTTATGCACAACTCTAGTTGTGACAGAGACCCTATGTCCTACAAAGCCTAGAGCATTTCTTATCTGACCCTTTGCTGAAAAGTTTTGTCAACCTCTGGCCTAGATGCATTATTCTCTAATGGTTTGGTTTAAAATTAAGACAGCATATAAAGTATCTAGAGCAGAGATCTCAAACTGCTAAGACAAGTTTCAAATATGGCCAAAAAATGATATATTTTGTTTGGCCAAATTGGTATTTGTTTTTTGGTATTTCTTGGTATTTACCAGCACAGAAAATTCAGATTTATGCTTTTTCTGGAAAAACTGGATGAACTGGCAGTACTGGGTTTGCATTGTATTTGTCTTCCTCTTTAGTTTTACTGTAACTTTCCAATTTATATTCCATACTACTCTATTACTTTCCATCCTCATCTTTTTTAGTACTCTTTTGGGCACTGAATTAGAAAAATAGCCAAGCTGCAGGTAATTCAGCTATGTTCAAATGTATTATTTGTTGTAATAATACTTGAAAGCAGAGAAATTTAGGATATACTGCCTGACTTCTGCTTGGAATGTACTTTATGTTGCTCCTTCTTAGCAGGTTATACACATTTTTAGCCAGCAGAATTGGAAATACAGTTGATATTCTCCCAAGATGAAGGGCTTATCAAAGATGTGTGTTTACATGTAAGACCAACACACCTGTATGTAAAAGTGGGCTGAGAAATTTGGCCTAGAGGTAGGCTAAATTTTCTGCAGAAAATAATCTAGTTTTGTCCCAATAAAAAGACAAATGGGTTGTTAAGGACCAAATGACATATCTCTTAACTTTATTACTTTGCCTCATCAGTTGTCCTTCTTACCAGAAAAGATAATGGGTTAAGTTATCACCATATAAATAAAGAATAAAGGTCATCCAAGAAAATATTTATCAGATTAGATTAAGAAGGCAGAAAAAAGGGTTGTGAGGAATGAGTAAAAAAATTAGTTTGTCATGGGAGAGGAGCTAAAAGTAGAGAAGAAAGAGAAGATAGGGCTTAGTCTATTTCTGGTGAATTCAGGCTTGAGAAGGACCCATCTGGAAATTCATTGATCAAGGGTAAGCCCTGGCACATAGGACATGCCCATTATTAGCTCTTGGCTATTATAATAGCATGTAATATATAATAATTGGTGGGTCTATTGATAGAGAAAAGGGAGAGTAAGTGCCTATAGGGAAAATAGGAGGAACCAGTGGTAGACTTCATGCTTGCGTCTAGGCTGAAACCTGATTTTTAAATTCTTTTCTTAAGGAAGTGATAGCATCTGTAAAGAAAATGGGAAGGTGGATAAGAAAGATCAAGTCTGTTGAACTTGAAGGAATATTGAGAAAATTAGTCAAAGCTGTTTGAGAGGGAGTCTGAGATATGGGATAGAGATATGGAGAACCACTGATTTATTTGCCTAAACATGTTGAATGTCACGAGAAAGATAAGACTTGCCAGAGAACGTAGAAGGAGATGGATTAGGATGTTCAGAATAGAGACATCTGCCCCAACTTTCCTCACAGGTTTTATTTCTAAACATGTGATCCTAAGTTACAGAATTTTAGAAGCCATTAATTACTTTCACTTTGTATGATTCTATAGCCATGGGATACACTTTATCTTGGGAGTTTCTTTGGCATTCATTTGAATGCTGGTATGATCTTAGCCTTTTCCTTTGTCTGTTTTCGTTGTCCAATTATTTTCTTCTTTGTAATTCAGGCATAATGTTATGTTACTATGCTTTGTTCTGGCAGCTTAAATAATATTAAGTAGTGTTCAGGGCAGACCAGATATGATACTAGTATCTACATACTATATTTTCAAGGACTTTTAAGAAGATAAACTTTGTATTTCATCAGCTTAAGGATAAATTGTACTGTTGTGGTTCAGTGCACAGATTATATCATAAATACCTTGGTTTAATCCTGGTTTGAAACTATCTATGACTTTTGAAAAAATTATTTTCTCTCTAAGCCTTAGTTTCTTAATGGATAAAAATAGGGATAATTATCATATCTCTTAAGATTATAGTAAGGATAAGGTCCTGGCACAAAGGACATGCCCAGTATTAGCTCTTGCCTATTATAATGTCTTAAGATGTTTGAACATAGGTAATTTAAGTTTTATTGAACAATATTGCATTTATTCATATTATATTGTAAGTAGCTAAAAGATGAGTTGATAACACAGTGATTGTTTTTACAATTTAATATTCAGTTTCTTACTTTACCCACTTTCATGTGGTGGTTCATACATGTCATGGCCTATGTTAAATTTCAGTGATCTTTTAATCTGGATGAATTATATTTAGCTTCTTGTTTCTGTCAGATAATAGGAAATTAATGAAACAACAGTAGTTGAATTTGACTAAAATGAACCTGAGAGTTAACAAAGTGACAATGAAATAGAAATAAAAATTGTCTTGAAATTCAGAATGGCTCCAATTTTGATTGTCTAATATAGGTATCTGCAAAGTTTTCCTTTGGATGATAAAAATGCATGAAAAATAAGCATTATTCTTTACATGTACAATATTTGGATTTTATATAATAGTAGCTCCTTTAGTTTAAAATTGGTCCCCAATATATTTTTTTCTTGCTCTGTTTTGCTCCTCTTGAACTTTATTAATAGGGTGACTTGTTATCGCAAACCTTTTTTCTCTGTTGACATTGTTTTAAATCCTTTGCTCTTTCTCTTTTATCTGATTTTAATTTAAAATATATTTTAATGTATTTTTATGAATCTCTAAGAATATTGAAACCTATTGACCTGTATGAATAGATACTTCTGTGAATTAACTGTATTCCTCTGAGACTATAAAAGCATAGCTAGTTTGTTATTCAGCCCAGAAATATGAAGATTGAACAGCTGTTTAGTGCAAAATCATGGTGGAGGAATGTGTCCTAAGAAGTTCAAACACCAATGTTCATTTTAAATTTTACCAGTTTTCAGATAAGCTATTTGAGGTACACATACACAGTTTTTGTTAGATAAGGAAGAGTGACTTAGGCGTGGTTTGGGAAAGCATATCTTCTTAGATTAATTTTTCTATCACTGTGGCTGTCAGTGCCCACAATAGGGATTCAGATACATCATCAGCAACTCATGTTAGCAGTGCATTTTCTGTGCTTCTGTAATGTGATAGAAAATGTATTTGTAAGGTTTCAATGAACATTGATCAAATTAGTATGAACCTGTGATTTGACTAATACTTTTCTAAAAGCCTGATAAATTCAGTCCTTGCTCTTATCCTTAAAAACTAATTAACCAGAAAACTTTTTTGCCATATCAAATGTATTTATTAAAGAAATCTAATAGGTCCTTCACTGATTGGTGTTTGAGACAAAAATCCAAAGGTCATCTGTCAATGTAACTGCTAACATATTAAGTGCATCTGTACACATTTATATTGTTAAATTATATATTCTTAGAATTTAAAAATTTAATGTCTGCATTTTCTCTTTAATAATTTTATATTCTTAATTTTCATATTTTAGTATCAGATCCAATAAAGCTAGAATAATGCAGAACAGCTATGTTTATTCATAAGTGATGGTAGGGCAAAAGAAGGTGGTAATAGAAGAAAAAAAATTTTCTCAGAAGAAGCTTTGCCAGTTATTTCTAAGTATATAGCCATCTTATATTTTTAAAGCATGCCTAAAGCAGATTCTAGATTCTCATAATTGTACAAATTAACAAAATATGTTATCTTACCATATGATTTGACTTTGAATGTGTCTTTGAGATGTTGCTTTTTAACATTCCTTAGATGGCACAAAATGGGAAGTGTTTTTTGATGTAAACAAAAATATGAACGAAGTATTTTTTATAAAGTGTGCAAGTCAGTTATTTAGTTATGAAACCATCATATGCAACCATTGTCTAGTTGGAAAATTGTCTTTTGGAAAATATACAGTTTTAACAGATGCTATCATTGAATACAAAGCAAAAAAAAAAGGAAAAAAATACAAAGAAAAAAAGGATAGCTTCCTCCCCTCCCCCGCAACAGTTATACAAAAATGCTTTAGTATTTATTGCATGAGGATCTTCTGCAGTTGGATCAAGTTAGCAATGTACTTTGCCAGGGCTTATGATGAAAAACTGAGGTTGTTTTATTTTTTACTATATATTATTTTATCATTGCCAACTAATGTTGGTACTATTTAAACATTGAAAAATTCACTGGCATGGTGTTTAGAATCTGTTTTTAGGGTATCATAGGAAGGATGTAGTGAGTTGGTGGTAATTGATTTATCCCCATCATACTGAACCTCCCACTCTTCTTCCACTTTGTCCTCCCTTGGGCAATAATCACAGGGTCGAGCTGCCAATCTGTAGACTTAATTTTTTCCAGCAGTACCATCTGGCTCCTTGGCACCAGAAGTTATATTGGTTCTTTGTGGTTGCTACTGAATTTGTCATATTGTTAGACAGCTTATAGGATGTTTTTTTGCTATTTGATCCTAATTTTCTTTCAACTAATTATTGATTATTATTTAGAGAATCTTCTTTTGCCATTTCTGAGAACATGGCAGGGTTTTATTGTGGAAAAAAATAGAATGCACCTAAATAAGCTGCATATATCAACCTGGAGATTCTTTTCCCTGTCTTGTTTTCTGTCCAGTTCTTTAGTAGCTCTCCTTTTCAAGAGAGAGTAAAGTTAATTGTGGAGGTTTTCTGTTTCATTCAAAGTGTGTATATGTTTTTAAAAATCATTCAAATGTGTACTTAAAATCCTGTTATGATTGGTGTCATGTCCCAATTTTGAATATTTAGAAATCCCTATCAGTGCCACAGATAACCTTTTCACATCTAGCAATACTTTATCCCCACTTAAAAATGGCTGAATATACACATCTTGTGTTTTATTTTGTAGATGAGGTGGTTTTACTGTCATTTCTAGTAACATTCATAAACAGTTAAAAAGTACAATTGTTCATCTGAGTTTCAGTAACTAAAAAGAATTTCCCAAGCACATATTTCTGCAAACTGAAGCAATTTTTTCATTTTACATTGTAAACTAGACATTTTTATTTGGCTCATTTGTTTCTAAAGATCACAAAGAAAAATAATTTTTTCAGCTCTTAAGGAATCTGCATAGAAAGCAGATCACTTTGACACGTGTTTATTTTATTGTATTTGGTTATGTTTATTTTTAGTGGGAAAACATAGATATGTCTTTAAGAAAGTTTTTAGAGGTATTCATTCATATGAAAGTGTTTTTCCAGAGCTTAAATTTTTAATTAGATGCTATGTAATCTGTGTTAGTTTATAATAATAACATGATACTGATGTGTTAAAAATATTTCTTTTGAATCCTTTTTCTTGCTGGCATAAGGGTATTTGAAGTTCTTAAGAAGCGATTTAGCTGGGATTATTTTAATACTACTATTGTAGAAGCCCACTAACTATAAACTAGACTTTGCAGAACACTTTAAGAATGTTATATAAAATATACAGCTAAATTTCTGTCATTTGGTTATGATGTGATGTTAAAATCCAGTTGTTTATAATTTTTAGGTTTTAAGTATGTATAGGAAAGGAGCAATAAATGTCACTGTAAGAAGAGCTAAATCAGATGTCAGTGAAATGATTCATTGCTAACTGGAATAGTTAACATGCATTTTATTCTACTGTCTAGCAGAGGAGGTGGGCTATAGAAAAATGAATTCTTCACTAAATAATTCACAACAATTATATCAAATTTTAATAACTTCAACTAAGAAGGCATACATATGATTCATGTTCTCACAATCATCTACATTAGAGATTAATTGTGCTTTCTTTAAATAAAAATGCAGTCTTACAAATGTTTTTAATTGGTAAATCATGATTACTTTCATATTTGTAGAGTAGCGCTTTTTGATCAGTTTTTAGCTATCACCTAATATGAAGATTAAATATCAGAGTTAATCTGTTGCCTCATTAGAATTTGCCCTTAATATCAAAAAATGCCCTGAATTGTTTGTTGGCTTTATCTTAACTCAAATATGTAAAAGGGACAGTAGAGCATTTTTCTTTGGAATCACAGAGAGTTCAGTGACCTTTCTGTGGCAAATTATGTAGAAAGAAAATATTTATATTCATTTAAAATAACCTCCGTGAAGAAATAGTCTCATTACCCTGTTTGATCAATTTCTTGTAGCCTGAGCTGTAGCATGCTGCTCTTGCCATTGGTTGATGGAATACACTGAGTAGTGGCTAATGGTGATGGTGCTCATCAGGAAGGGTTCAGCCAGCGGTCAGCAACAAATAATTCAAGACTGTTTCTAAGTTTGTGGCTGGTGGAATTTGCTTCTTGCCCCAAGCCAGCGGCATTGCTGAGCTGGGCTATTTGATTAGAAGAGAGGCATATTTGCTTCTTAGCAACTGCACATTTGCACAACCCATAGTCCTCTACTGCCTCCAAAGGTTTTCCTTTTGTGATAGTAGAATAATACTTTATTGTTGATTGACGGACAAAAGAGGTTCTAATACAAGGCAAGCTTATAACCATTTTTGTAGTCATTGGCTTTTAAATATTTTAGCTACATCTATCATCTTTTGAAAAAGTAGAGACCAAATACACACACACACACAAACATACACACACATATACACATATATATGTATGTATATATACACACACACACACACATACACACATATACACATATATATGTATATATATATATATACATATATATATATATATATACATATATATATATATATATATATATATATATAGTAAATAGGTATTGAAAACCCAAAGTGTTAAAATTTTAATATGCATATTAGCAAGGGATTTTGCACAGCATGAATACAATTGAGTACTGTTACTTTTTTGCATAGCAGGTTCAACAATAGAAAATAAAGTCTGACCCTTGTCAGTACTCTGGGTATATGCACCTTCCAACTAGAATTTGGAGAAAATTTAATATTGTTGAAAGAAAAACTGATAGTAGAGCTTCTATATAGCGTTTTCACACTTAGGAACTAGTTTTTAGAAATAAAATTTTGAATTGTGAACACAATGTGGGTATAGAATTTGGAACATAGTTCTCACAGGAATGAGTCTTCAGAAGAAAATATGTGTCTTTAATAGAAGACAAAGGTATTTATAACCCAGCAGTTAAGAAACAAGTGGGACAAGATAAATTTGGCAAGGACAGTCTGAGTTTTATGATCCTGGGAAACCAGGACTGAAAAGAAGTTTTTTTTTTTTCCTCTTTCCTTTCTCTTTGTTTTTAACATAGTTTTATGACTTTTCTCACTTAAATTATATGGTTAGGACTTGAATTTCAAGATTTTTAAGGAAGAGTGTGTAAAAAGTGGTATGACAATAGATGATGTTAATTTTTACTCTTGTGTTATTTTTTGATGATTGGTTTTTAGGAAAAAACAACCACCATCACAACAAAAACAACCACCTACTGTACCATGAAGGAACAGGGGAAAAACAATTTGAGCTCATATATTTTGATATACATGATTTAATAAATGCATAATCTTGTATAAATTATGACATCATTCACGGTAAAATGAAATTGAATATATAAGATGAATTAAGGTTAATTTAAAATATTCTTTTATGATATTATATTTTGAACATAATGATTTTTTTCCTACTTAAAAGATGCTTGTTCAATTTTTGTCTCCTAAGATTTATGACAGATATGAGAGTTTTCACAATTTAAAATGGACAACAATAAAAGTGCATTAGTGTGAGTTTTTCAGTTAGCAAATCTTGAAATGTGTTTTGGGACTTAGGGAAAGTTAAAGCAAGTGCAGACATTAACATAGACATAAAGTGTGTACGGGCAAATACTCTCATTTCCCAATAAAAGGACCTTAGGGCATATCAGTATGCATAATATGACCATCACTGTATTTACTTACTAATAAATAGTCACTGTAGTGGCAACCTAGAGTCCAAAAAAGGGAAAAGGAGTGAGGTTGAGTAGTCTAATATTACAAGACAGTAATATGCCCCATCGTATCAAGCAGATGCCCCTTTGCAATTTCAGTTAACGTATTTGAAATAGTTCCTTCAAAAAAACAAATTTGAGCTCTAGGAGGAAATGGAAAATACTTTTAATAATGGTTTTAAATTGTTTAAAAATTAACATGCCTGCGAGTAAATTGCCAAAGTTAGTGTGTGAGTTTGATGATATATAAATTAGGATTATAGCTTTTGCTAACATTTTATTTATAAGGTAAATTATGGGAGTTTGGTGTAATGTGGAAATGTTCTTTAAATTACTAAACTCTTGCAAATAGTTGCAAAAATGGCATTTAAAAACTCTGATCTACTACATTAAAATTACTTGTATTTGTCTAGATCATTACATGGCATTTATTGTTAAGTGCCCTCTCCTTTTTTATATACAAATAACTTCATAGTTTCTTATTGGGGGTATATAGCAAAAGGTAGTTTTCTTGGTGGGACTTGGGAGGATCTCTTTGATCATTAACTAGATTCATTACTCCCGTCTTTCATTGTACATATAAGTAGACAAAGTGATGTTCTTTGGAACTCAAGTTTTTACACATAGGTCCATTTGTTAAGGGAGAAGAGGAAAGGGACATATAAGAGGTTTCTTATGCTTTCCTTCTAGATAAGGAGAATACGCAAACAGGGAAGAAGCAAGGTGCTAGGACTAGGGGATAGATTTTGTTGTCTATTCACTGGAAATTTCAGTGCTTATATGGTTGGTTTCCTTAGGTCTCTGAAGTCAAATCAGTAGATAAATATATCAGAGTAAATTCCTGTGGCACGATTGGTGAATTATTGTCTTATTATTAAAGAAGTTACAGTTATACCCCAGAGAGATTAGGTGATTTTTCCCAAAGCCACACAGCAAACAATGGTGGGGCTGAGGTAGAAATTTAGGTCTGTTTTTTCTCTAAAGTATGTGATCTTTCTCCTATAGGACACTAATGCCTGTCTTGCAGACTAGTAGTGTTTAGGAATGTATGCTTTGGTACTAACAACCAGGAGATGAAATATCTGATAATTAGCTTTGTGACCTAGCCAAACTCTGTGGCTTCTTATTCTTAAAATTAATTAATTAGCTAATTAATTTATTTATGCAGTTCTGGGCATTCAATCCATGGCCTTAAGCATAGTAGGTAAGCACTCTACCACTGAGCTACATCCCCAACCCCTTATTTTTTTTAAACAAATTTTAACTGAAGTAAAAATTATATGTACTTAAGGTATACAATATGATTTGACATGTGTACATTGTGGAATGTCTAAACATATGCATTACCTCTTATACTTAATATTTTTTTGTGGTAAAATAGTTAAAATCTATTCTCTTAGCAATTTCAAGTATATGATATATTTTATTAACTAGTCACCATGATGTACAGTAGATCTCTTGTATTTAATCCTCCTATTTAGCTGAAATTTTGTGTCCTTTGGCTAACATCTTCCCAGTCCACTCACTCCCCAGTCTCTGGCAGTCACCATTTTACTTAGTTTCTATGAGTTTGACTTTTTAATGTTCCATAAATACATAAGTGAAATCATGCAGTTTTTGTCTTCCTATACCTGACTTATTTCACTTAACACAATGACTAAGGTTCATTTCTGTTGTTACAAATGACAGGATTTCTTCTTTTTTTAAAGGCTGAGTAGTATTATGTTTGTGTGTGTGTGTGTGTGTGTGTGTGTGTGTGTATCATATTTTCTTTATCCATGTATCAGTTAAGTTGATTCCATATACCTTGCTTATTATGTTCTGCACTGATCATGGGAGGACAGATGTCTCTTCAGCATGCTGCTTTTGTAACCCTTGGATAGATACCCAGTAGTGGGATTGCTAGGTCATATGGTATTTCTATTTTTAATTTTTTGAGGAATCTCCATGCTGTGTTCCATAATGGCTGCACTAATTCACATTGCTACCAACAGTGATGTAAGGGTTCCTTTTTCTCTACGTGTTTGCTGAAACTGGTTCTCTTTCTTCTTTTTGATAATAGCCATTCTGAGAGGCATGAGGGGATATCGCATTGTGGCTTTATTTTGCATTTTTCTAATGATTAGTGATAGTTAACATTTTTTTTCATATACCTGCTGGTCATTTGTGTGTCTTCTTTTAGGAAATTCAATTTAGGTCCTGTGCCCACCTTTTTTATTGCGTTTTCTGTGTTCTCATTGTTGAGTTATTTGAGTTCCTTCAGTATTTTGATATTAACCCCTATTTAGGCTGTATTATTTACAAATATATTCTCGCATTCTGTAGGTTGTCTCTTCACTCTCTTAATCGTTTCCTTTGCCGTGTGCAGACTTTTTAGTTTGATGAAATCCCATTTGTCTATTTTTGCTTTTGTTGCCTGTGATTTTGGATTCCTCACCAAAACCTATTTGCGTGATATTTTTAACCAACATCCTGAAGCTTTCCCCCTAAGTTTTCTTCTAGTAATTTTACAGTTTCAGGTCTTATGCTTAAGTCTTTAATCCAAGTTTACTTGATTTTTTTTGTATATGGTGTGAGGTGAGGATCTAATTTCATATTTCTGCATGTGGATATTCAGTTTTCCTAGAGTCGCTTATTGAAGAGACTATCCTTTTCCCATTATGTGTTCTTGGCATTGTTGTCATAAATCTATTGGCCATAAGTGTGTGGATTAATTTCTGGGGTCTCTGTTCTGTACCATTGGTCTCAGTATCTATTTTTATGCCAGCATCATGCAGTTTTGATTACTATTGCTTTATAGTAGATTTTTCAAATCAGGTAGTGTGAAGCTTCTAATTTTATTCTTTTATATAAGGTTACTTTGGCTATTTGGAGTCTTTTGTGGTTCCTTATAAATTTTATGACTTTTTCTGTTTCTATGAAAAATATCATTAGAATTTTGATAGGAGTTACATTGAACCTATAGAACACTTTAGATAGTATGGACATTTTCACATATCAGTTCTTCAAAACAGGATATCTCTCCATCTATTTGTGTCTTCTTCATGGATATTTTATAGTTTCCAGTATATAGATCTTTTACCTGTTTAAATTTATTCCCACAAGTTGTTGTTGTTGTTGTTGTTGTTTTTGTTTTTTGTAGCTGTTATTTTCCTAATTTCTTTTTTGGATAGTTCTTTGTTAGCATAGTAAATGCTAATGATTTCTGGTTTGTTTGTTTTTTTTTGTATCCTGTAACTTTACTGGATTTGTGTGTTTGTATATCTTGAAACAAACTATTTAACTTCTTTTCTAATTTGGATGCTTTCTATTTCTTTCTCTCGCCTGATTGCTTTGGCTAGAACATCTAGTACTATGTTGAACAGAAGTGGCAAGAGTGAGTATCCTTCTCTCATTCCTGATCTTGGAGGAAAAGCTTTAAAAACCTTCTACCATGATGTTAGCCATACACTTGTCCATATATGACTTGTGTTGTATTGAGGTACATTTATTCTGCCCTTAATTTGCTGACTACTTGGCTTCTTTAAAGTTCATTTTAGTATTGTATTAATTTAAGGACAATAATTCAAATGTCTGAGTTATTTGAGGTCCAAATGAGATAGTCTGTGCAAATTTTCTTTGTGAATCTGAAAATACTTTACAGTAAGGAATTGTTGTTTTATAATTTTATAGGTGATAGACCTAAAGTCTAGATAGTTTGAGGAAGTTGAACTCATGTTTCTTGATTTCCAAGCATGGGAATGAAAAATTGTCTTTTTAGTTCTGTAAGGACTTAGTTGTTTAGAATCATACTTCCTTGGTGAAAATCTAGGACATAGAATGGTTAGGCAGCTTCTCAAGGTCATGTATATAATTAATGTTATCAGTACTACTGCTAGCAGCTGTAATTTAATGGACTTTAATCTACCAGGCTCTGTGCTGGGCATTTCTTGCATATTGTTTCAAACCATTATAATGTTGATATAGAAAGTATATATATATCATTGTACTGATAAATAAACAGATTTAAGGTGATCACACTGCTAGGAAATGGGAAAGAATTTAAACCAGAATATGACTATTGTTTGTATTCCTAGTTCAGTGTCATTTGCCTCCCTAATACCAGGTCCCAAACTTTCACCTTCTGATTCTAATTAGTGAAACGTGCTCTCCTCATACCACATCTGTATTTTCACTAAAGAATCTGTTAGAATTAGGAAGTGTAAAGTTTGAATCATTAAGTAGTTCTTTGTTCATCTCTTTTAAAAAATGAGTCTTGCTAGGTGTGGTGGCACATACATGTAATTGTAGTTACACAGGAGGTTGTGGCAGGAAGATGGCAAGTTCAAGACCAGCCCATGCAATTTAGTGAAACTCTGTCTTAAGTAAGTAAGTAAATAAATGAGGCTGAGGATGTAATAGAGTGCCGTTGGATTCAGTTCCCAGTACTGGGGAAAAAATGTCTCTCTTTTTTTTTCCTCCTGCAGTTATATGAGAGGAAACATGGTAGGAATTCTACATTTTTAAATGGAATTATTTTGTAATGATAGGTATGAAAATGTATTAGTTGATATAGATATTAGTAAAATAAGCTTCATTATGAAGCTTTAATCACCTATTGCTTTCCTTAAAGAAAGGAAGTAGTGATAATCCATATTCCCAAACCAGTATGTGTAGTATGTGTGCTTTTGAAGTAGTTGATTTTTATTTTTCTCATGAAAGATTTCTCAATACAGTTTTGCTCAGATTAATAGAGAGACGAGTTTGTACTCTGAAAGTACATCATGCCTAGGGAACAGGTGGGTCAGCTTCATGGTATTCATGACATAACAAAAGCGAGTTTGACAGTAAGCACTTAATTGTGGGTTGGTTTATTTTTCAAAGTAGACTCCTTAATTTCTCCCTAAAAAGTACTAAAGTGGAATCTTCTGATAACGAATCTTTAGGGCCTGTTCAATGGGACTGTATTATAGTGAGAACACTTATGATGTTCTTTTGTCATTTCTGTAATTCTCTTTTTCTGATGTCTAACAATATGGATTTTTGGATTTTATAGATAGCAGTGTTTCAATAAGGGTAGAGTATTATATAGTTGATACATAAAATAGTACTTTGCAAAAGATATTTTATTATAGTATAACTATTTATTTTTGTTTTTTTCCCTCATCCAATTTTATTTTTTTTAACAATAGGATATGCATATATCCTTAAGTCAGAATTATCCCCTAGATTCCTCCCTATTCTCCCTCTCTTTCCCCTCTCCCACTTGCTCCCTTCCCCCTCCTTGGTATAATTTTTTAAGTAGTAAAATTTGAGATAAGAAAAACATAAGAAAATTTAGAATAGGTGTTTTGAAGGAAATGCTCCCAAATACATAAAGACACTAATAAGAATTAATTATCTTGTTAGAGAGACATAAAGTAAGATAAGATCATTGCTTGTGGTCATATACGTTAAAAATTGCAGAATAAAAGCTAATGGTGATGTAATATAAGTTGTAACATTGTATGGTAAGACTGACTAACCAGAACTCAAGTTATCCAGTTTCTCTTCTCAACTTCACTTTTAGGCAAAAAAGACAGATAAATTCATATGTATTTTTTAAAAGTTCCTCCTTGAATGTAACCTGAAATCTGTTTATATTCAATTTAATAGCTTTTGTGTTGAGAGTATAATTTTGTCATTTACTAATTCAACAAATATTAGGTATACAGTGATTTCCACCATGAGAGCTGGAGACAACTTTGAAAGGCTAATGAAGTTGTTGAAAGTAACGGGATATTATGAAGAATTATTAGATCATGGGAAAAGTGGTTACATGTTAGCAATGTATCCATGTAAAGATGTCTGTTGGAGTGTTGGAACTGGTATGAGGTGAAAGAGGATGAGAAGACATGAGTGGAGAGAGAAAATATGAAGCCATCTGCATAAAATTTGAGGTCATACTGTGAACTCATTGAAGGCAAGGGAATGAAAGAATGGGGATCTTTGCTAATTCAGAGAAGAAAAGAAAAATTGACAGATGAGGTAAGGTGGTAAAGGGGTGAGTTAGGGTGCCTAATGTTCTAGAGGAAAAGATAGATTTTCTAGTTTTGAAACTGAGAGTCAGAAACAGGTCACTGAATATGAGAAGTGAAAATCGGTAATTGACTTGACAAGGAAGGCATTACTGTTGATCCTAAAGTGATTTAAATTATTTTTGATAGATTATTATTAAGTACTAAGAAGTCCATACTTAATTCAGATTTCTTTAGTTTTTACTTAGTGCCCTTTTTCGTTTAAGTATCCTTTCTAGGATTCCACACTGTAGTTAGTCATCTTAGGCTCCTCTTAGCTGGAATGAGTTCTCAGACTTGTTCTCAGACTTTCTTCATTTTCAATGACCTTAACAGGTTTGAGGAGTGATACTAAATTATTTTGTACGGTATCCTCAGTTGGGATTTGTCTAATGTTTTACCTGTGATTAGACTAGGGTTATGGTTTTTGGGGAGGATGATGACAAAAATGCCATTTTTATCATTCATATCAAAGTTCATATTATCAGTAGGACGTTGCTTTTTTAAAAATCAGTTTTATTTATTTATTCATCTGGGTTTTGTTTTTCCAACACTTACTTGTGTATATGGTGCTGGGGTGTGAAAGTGTGTCTTCATGCATGCCAGGTAAGCACTCTACCATTGAGCCACCACTCCAACCCCAGCTTACCACTTTTGATGTTAACTTTGCTCACCAGAGATAGTGCTTGCCAAACCTGTCTACCTTAAAGTTATTTCCTCCTCCTATTATTTTTGAACTTTTAAACTTTTTACTGTGATACAATTTACATTTACAAAAAAGTTGCAGGACTAGTACAAGGAATTCCCATATATCCTTTAATCAGACTCATTGTTTGTCTACACACACACACACACATATTTCCCCTTTTGTTCTGAATTATCTGAAAGCAAATTGGAGACATTGTGTCTCATTCAAAGTAAATGGGTTGTACATTTTTGATGATGTTTGCTTGTCTATTGTTATTGATGTTAACATTCATCACTTGGCTAAGATGATGTCTTCAGCCACCTTAATGGTTCTACTCCCCTGAAGATAACTGCTTTTTCCTTTGTAATTAAGGTAATACTTTAATATAAATATCCTGCTACTCTTTGAGTTTTCATATAGTAGTTTCAACATCAATTTGTTTTTCTAATGATGTGTTTAGTGGTTGGCATTCCATTATAAGAATAATTTTTTTCTTTCTTTATATCAGTGTAGACTAGTATATTCATATTTTATTCAATATGTTATAGTCTTTTATTATCCTTTACTGTCATTATTTTGATGCTGAAATCATCCCCAAACTGATGATTGGGAACACTGTGTTCTTATAATATGCTCACATTATTTTTTGAGTATTTCACATAACAAGATGTTCCAGGCTCATCTTGTATGTTCCTTGTTTCAGCACTGTATGTAGCCTTTTCTCTAAGAGGTCTTGACTCCTTTAGTGGAGAATGATGATAAAAAACCACGATGTATGTACTTAAGGTGATTGTGTTACTGGTATATCATTGCTTCTAGACTTTGGGAATGGACAGGGAGGGAAATGTGAGTATCTATAATATACATAAATACCTAACTATATGGTTTCACATGCATTTCTATGTTGTTTGGAAGTTATACCTTGTGACTTCTGAGGCTAGGTCATAAGAAGCTTTACAGCTTCACTCTGGGTCTCAGAATGCTCATGCTTGGAAAGTTTTCTCTTGTATCTTGGCTGCAATATTATGAAAAGAGTAAGCCATGTGAAGAGGTCATGCACATGCTCTGATTGGCAGACCCAGATGAGCCCTCAGCCCATAGTTAGCATCAACTGCAAGCCATGTGAGTAAGCCATTGTAGATATTCCAACCCAGCTGAGTCTGCAGATGACTGCAGCTCAACCACCATCACATGGTGGAGAAGAGGTCAGTTGATCAGCTGACCTGTGCAACCCACTGGATTGTTGGGTTTTTTGTTGTTATTGTTGTTTGATTTTTTTTTTTTAACTGTAGGCCTTATTACTCAGGAATGGTGAGGCCATCAGATTAGGAAATGAATGCCATTGAAAAAAAAGTTAGTTACTCACAGTTCACAAGAGGAGGAGCTACAGCACACCGCATGGTCATGTGGGGAAGCAGCAGGGCTGGTTAAGAAGCGGAGAGAGTGAGGGGGAATGTGAGTAAGAGCCTTCATTGTGGTTTCTGTGGGCAAGGCAAGGCAGGGTAAGTAGGCACAGAATACACTAGTTTGAATAATTTTGGCAGGTTCTGGGATATAAAGCCTACTCTAGTTGTCTTATACCTAGACCTAGAGTGATTTAGTGCAGGTGGCTAGAGGTTCAGCATTTAATCACTAAGATGAAGGAGGTAGTCATGGGTGTGAAAGGCACACATGCAGGAGAGACCTTTACTTTCTCTAGGAATTGGTCGGCCCCGGGAGGGGGGGGACATTCTTTCTAGAAACAGCAGTCCTCAGCTGTCAAAACATCAGAAAACAAAGAAGACTAGACTAATACAAAGATGAGATTAAATGGATTTTAAGATACTAAGTTTTGGGGTAGTTAGGTAACTTAAAAATCCATTTTTGGGGCTGGAGCAGTAGCTCTGCACTTACAGTTCCTGCCTGGTGGGTTTGAACCCCAGCACTATGTACACAATGAAGTGTCAGAGCACTGAAAGCCACCTGAAAAACTAAAATAAAATTGAAATTGATTCTTTCTCTCACTGTCCCTCTCTCTTTTTAAAAAAATCCATCCTATTTACCTATCCACTTGTCTTCCTGCCTACATTTCCACCTACCTACTTACCTATCAATAACCAAAATTCATTTTGGTACCCTCAATTCCAATCTATTACCACAAGTTACAAACAGTTTTTCTTCCTTTCTGTATTTGTAACTCTGCTGTCCAGTGGTGTAAAACCTTGCTTCCACCATTCTCAATGTAGTTTCTCATTTGCCCAGGCCTATAATTCAAAGTAAGTAGTTCCAGCATGACTAACTTATACCACTATAAAAGCAAATTTATAACTAGCTCTCAATCCTTATTTGTAGTTTTTTTTTTTTGAGGTACACCTTACATGCAGTGAAATGTTCAAATTCTAAGTGTGCAGTTTAGTGAGGTTTGAAAAATGAATATACTCACTTAGCCTATACCCTTATCAAAATATAGAATATTTCCATTGCCCCAGAAAATTTCCTATGCTTTTTTTTTCAGTGCCCAGCTTGTACTCTAGCTCACCTGTAGCAGAACCTGCCACTTTTCTGATTTTTTCACCATTAGTTAGCTTTTCCTAATCTAGAATATTCCTAATACTTTTTATTTCCTCTATTAGGATCACTTTGTTCTAAGATACGATCATCTTTTGTCTATTGACTTTGATGGTTTTCTAATATCTCTGTTTATAATTTAATTGGTTCTCAAACTTTTGTTTGCACATTGCTATCACTTGGAGATCTTTAAAGTTATTGATCCCTGGCTTTCACTTGTAGATATTGATTTAGTTGGTATGGGTATTACCGTGGCTTAGGAACTTTTTAAAAGCTTCCAAGGTAATTCTAATATACAACCAAGTTATAGGGACCATTGAATTTACCCATTTCAGAAATGGAAGAGGACCTAACTCTAAGGGTTTTCAGTATAGAAAGTGGTCTTCTTTCCTATATTTTACTGCCTCTCTAGTCCAGTAAGCAAAGATAAAGTGCTTTGAGTATGTTTTAATCAAACACACACACAAAAAATCTGAATGATGCTATGGATGTCTGGTCTGTCAACAATGTCATTTATTTTTCTACAGCATCTTAGATCTATCTTCCCTAATTTTTTTTCCTGTAGACTTGGCCTAGGCTAGACTTAGACTTATTTTATACTTGAATTACTTTTCTAGTCCTCACTAGCCTATCTGCCTCTTCTTCCACCTCTTCTAATTTGTCTTGTATTTTGCAGCAGCAATTACATTTCTTAAGTGTGCCATGGTGAATCTCTATTCAGAAACTTATAATAACCTACCAGTTTCAAATGAGATTTTTTTCAAAGGATTTTATAACTATTATCATTTCATATGACTTCAATTAAAGTTTATTTTTCTCAAAGTAATCTTACTCTTATTTTTTTTTCAGCTTTGCCTCTAAGTTATAAATACTTTCAATTTACCTTTTTCTTTGAAATTTGGTTTCTTTCCTGTCTGAAATACTCCATTGGGAGCTCAGCTCTTCATAACTTTTTGGTTGAACAAAATCTCCTGGTTGAAAATATTGCAGTCACCCTCATTTCTTTTTATGTTTGTTTATATTGCTACATATGACATATTTCCCTGTCATTATCTGTAACAGAAGTAACTTTTTTCTTTAGGTATCAGAAGTAAAACATGCTCATTTTAATATAAGTATTGACACCTTTGGAGCACTTATTGTGTTGGCCATAGGGCTAAGTACGTTTTATGAATTATCTCATTTAAACCATATAACAATCTTATGCAGTAGGCTTTGTTGTTATGCCCTTTTTACATATGAGGAAGTTAAGGTATAGAGAGGCTAAGTCACATGGCTAGTAGTATTAGATCCAAGATTCAAGCTCAAGCAGTCTTATTGCAGAACCATTTCCCCTCCTTTTTAAAATGTTGTTTATACACACACACACACACACACACACACACACATTTTTCCACTTTGACCACTTTTAAGTGTTCAGTTCGTTGGTGTTAAGTAATTCACCATGTACAGTAACCATCACCACTATTTTCATAAGCTTTCATCTTAGCAAATAGAAATTCTATACCTATTAAACAATAACTCTGTATTCCTCTTATCCCCATCTCCTAGTAACCTGTATATTCTTCTTCCTGCCTCTGAACTTACCTGATCTAGGTGGCAACTTTATATCTAGGTCCACATAAGTGGAACCACATGATATTTATCCTTTTGTGTCTGACTTATTTCACTTAGCATAATGTCTTCAAGGTACATCCATGTTGTGCCGTTTATTAGAATTTCACCCTCTTCTGAGGACTATCATATTCCATTGTGTTTATGTACTAAAATGTGTTTATCCATTTATCTGTTGATGGTCATGGGCTTTTCCACCTTTTGGTTATTGTGAATATTGGAAAACTTACACTTTGAACCACAACCAGTACAGATGTATAATTTATGCTTTGTAGCAAATAACCCCCAAACCTATGAATTGTTTTGTAATTAAATAACATTTTATTATTCTCACTGTGGGTCAGTAATTTTGGAACACGCTACTTAGCAGTATGGTTCTGACTTGAGGATCATGAGATTGCAGGCAAAATCTCAGTCATCTGAAATTTCGGAGGCAGAGAATTCACTTTCTAGGTGACTCATTCACAAGGCTGCATGTTGGCGCTGCCTTGCAGCCCCCACTTCACAAGGTCCTTTCCCTTGGCCACCTGAATATCCCCATAATACAGCCACTGGTCTCCTCTGGTATGAGTGATCCCATAAAGAGCCAAACAGAAGCTACATCCTTTTTATGACCTAGCCTCAGATGTCCCATTCTTTTCTTTAGAATTAAATCAGTGCAGTTGACCCGCATTCAGAGGGAAAGAGAGTAATCTGTGTCTTTTGAAGGGAGAAGTGTCAAGGATTGGTAAACATATTTTAAAACCACCGTAACTGAGAAACATAAAGAAGAAGATAATCATTGGTAACAGAAATAATTTCTGCTAAAATTATTTTATATATCTGCTTAGAGTTCTTTTCTATACATACAGGAGCTCATAGTCTATATGCTGTTATTTCATAATCTAATTTTTATAGGAAAGTCTTTATGATATTAAACATTTTTTTGTATATACTGGTTGCTAATTTTTTTTAAAGAGGGAAGGACATTGAGAGAGAAAGAGAGAGAATCAGTTTTATTGAGTTTTTCACATGGCTTTCGTTGTTCTGACACTTAGTTGTGTACGTGGGTGCTGGGGTTTGAACCCATGTACTCAAGCATGCCAAGCAAGTGCCATAACCACCAAGCCACCGCTCCAGCCCCTGGTTGCTAATTTTTCAAGCAGGTGCTAAAAATGACATTTCCTTGTTTTAATTTGCATTTCTTTTAATAATGGTGGAATTTTTTCATATTTTTATTCATTATTTGTGTTTTTCTGTAAATTGCCTTTTTACCTATTGGTTCATTTTAAAAATTGACTCTCTTTCAGTATGCAGGATTAAACCCAGGAGCATTTTATCACTGAGTTATACCCCCAGTCCTTTTTATTTTTTATTTTGAGACAGTCTCACTAAGTTGCTGTAGTTGGCATCAAATTTGCAATCCTCCTGCTTCAGTCTTCTGAGTAGCAGAGATTACAGTTGTTCACTACTACAACCTGCTTTTTTTCTTTGTTAATCATTCATGTGTTAAGGATTCTGAAACATTATCGTGTAGATAAATAGATCCTTATTTGTCATTTGTGTTATTGACTTAGAAAATAAATTGGAGAATTTTGGACTTAGAAAGTAATGAGGACTCTAGTCCAACATATCTAATTCACAATATGCCCCATTTCCCCCCTCCTTCAGATTTCTTTTCCAGTTTTCTCCTACTAAATCTTAACCCATTATTATCATTTGCCCAAATATTTTGCACTCTGCACATGGTAAAGAAATAAAGGACATGATTGACGCATTTACATAGGTATTCTTTAATAGCCCAGAACAATTAACTACTGATGATGTATTAGGTAGAAGTCACCGGGTAATTGCAAATATATATTTTGAGTTAAGCAGCTTCATAAGTGTTCTTAAATGGTGCTTTATGAGGTGACCTCTTCTCCTGTCTTTTTATAAGAATATATCTTAACCATGAAGTTGTTGCCTAGTAAATCTAAACATAGGGGTTTAAATGACACTCTATTGTTTATATTACATCTCTTTTCAAAATGGATTTTAGATGGCCAAAATTCTTTTATGCTTACAGTGCTGAGAATTGGACCCTGCTAGTAAATGTTGATTCAATTAAATTCACTATCTTTAAAGCTATCAAATGAAGTACTTATTAAGAAAACTTTAAAAATTCACTTATGAGTTTATCCATCTTTTGATTTAAGATAAGATTAAAATATTAAAATATTTAGATGATTTAATCTTATTAAAAATCTTGGAGCTTTCTGATGGGAAAAAGTGATATGACTTAATATTAGTATATTCATCAAAAAGAATAAATTATTTACTGGAAAGGACCAACATCTGAATCTTTCACATTCTTCCTCCTTGGTTGTATATAATTACTGAAGTGTATCTATCACAAGTGATAAGGAACTTGGCTTGAGTTTCAAAGATGGAGGAATTTGATTGTATAAACCAAAGCAAATACTGAGTAGCAAGAGTGATATTGAATTTCCGTGGCTCTTATCTTGCAACCCTTTAGGACTTTTTCTGTTTATATAATAAAATATCTTTAATTGGAACATAAATGTTTATGCATTAATGGTCAACCTCTTTTTGTCTATTTCTTTAGTTACTTTTCCCTACCTCTGGGATTATTGAGACAAATTATTATAGATGAAATACATTAGCTTTGTAGTTTTTACAAATGAAAATTCAAATGTTACTGACATCCCACAGTGAAAAATATAGAACATGAATTATACCAATTCCAAAATGAACAAACTGGAAAACCCAAAATGGATCAACTTTTAAAAATTGACCTATTCTGACTAGCAGTTCAACTGATTACAGAACCAGAGGACTTTAGAGAATTTTCATCTTTGTTTTCAATGTTATGACCATTTCGGAATAGAATTGGGTGAAGCACTCTGGCTAATATATCAAATTCTTCATAGATACTTAGCTATTCTCTTTTTCTGGTCTTGGTTTCTTGGATCTCTAATTTCCTAAGACAAGCATGTTTCCTGACAGCCAGGCTAATTAATTGTTTTTTAAGCCTGAATCTTGTTGCTTTAAAGAGTCTGTCAATATTAGCAAGTGTTAAACTTGACTCCTTTAATAGTAGCTCTATATTTAATTCATCTGTTTTTAAAAACGATTTTTTCTTCAATAAGTGAGAGTTAAAAAATGACCTTAGAGATTATTGTAGTAATGAGACTAAAGCACGGATACTGAGTGACTTGTACAAGATTACATAGCCTTTTAGCAGCAGAAATGCTTCTGTAACACATCATTTGCCTCTTATTTAGGGTTAAAACTTTCCATCTCCTTGCCTGGTCACACAAAATAGCAGTTACTGTGTGGTTTAATAGAAAATAATTTTAAAACTCAGGATTATGAAAAGAAAACCTTTCTAGAGAGTTTGGTGTGACACTCTACTGTATAGTTTAAGATCGTTGATCTTCCCACAAACTATAGTGGTTTCCTCTCCTGTCAGTAGTGAGGTTTGAGGAATTTTAATGTAAGGGATAGTCCACTTAAGACTTTCAATTTTGGATTCTAGAGCACAAGGTTAAGGAAAGAGCCCCCTAAAGGATTCCTGAAACTTTCTCATCTTGGAAAATTAACAGTTTAATTTCTGGTCAAACTAGTTCAGTTAAGGAATGTTGGTGATTGTGCTTTTGCCCATTTCACATGCAAAAGTTCAAAGTCAGGTAAAAGTAAGCCTGTCAGACCTGGGGAGTGTTATCCTAGAAACAGCAGGTAGGGAAAGAAGTTTAGTGTTTTTGAAATAAGGCCCTAATTTCTAGCAAAGTCTGTGCTACTGCTAGTCTTCAGTAGCCTAATTTCCATTAGGAAAGAATTGGTTTCTTAAAAGGGGAAAGTCATAGAGAAAACTTCCTAAGAGCCTTATTACATTCTTTTTCATGAAATTATTTCTTCAACGTATTGATTAATATCTAACCTTAAGAATTTTATGTAGGCATTTTACCATTATAATTTTGAAATATGGAAAGTCCTTGCAAACATTCTTAGATTGCCTTCTGTCTGTCTGCCTTGTAAAAGATCCTTTTAGTTAAATGGACCATCCTCCTTAAATGATGTCATTAGCTCAGATTGAAAAGACATTGCCTGCAGGGAAATCATTTAATTGAACTAAAGTGCCTTATTTCTGTAGATCTTGGAGCAGTTCACTCACTCTTATCTTCAGATTAGATAATTTATATCAGATAATTTTTTCAACTCTGTAAATGATAAAATGTTAAGAAAAGTAATCTCCCTTGTAAGGTATTTTTGTTTTATGTGGTTTTCCATTTATATCACAGTTAGAACTGATGGTTCTTAAAATGTAGGCTACTATCTTATTTTTCAGACAAAAAATGTTTTAGTTCATTAGACTGAATTTTTAATGTATTTGGGTTACGCAGGTCAGTGGCTCCAAAATAAGTGTTTGTGACTTACATAGAAATGAGCCAACTATTCCCACTCTCCCGCTCTTGAGATCTTTTCCTTATTTTAAAATCAGGTTTATGAGATATAATTATGTACAATAAAATTCATCTTTAAGTGTACAGTTTTGATAGATGTGTGTATCTGGGTAACCTCTCCGTATCAAAAGATCTAGATCATTTCAATTACTCCCCAAAATTCTTCCATGCTCCTTTGCAGTCAGTCTCCTGATTTCCATTCCCAGCCTCTCATTACCACTGATTTAATTTCCACACCTCTAATTTCACCTTTTCAAGAAAATCATATTGATGAATACAGTACGTAGCCAGGAAGTTCTGCCTTCTCACACTTAGCATGATGCCTTTGTAATTTATTCACGTTGTTGCATGTATTGGTAGTTTATTCCTTTTAATTGTCAAGTAGTAGTTCATTTTATGGATGTACCATAACTTATTTCATTTACTAATGATGGATACTTGTATTCTTTTCAGTTTTAACTAATATGAATAAAATTAATATAAATGTTTGTATAGAGATGTTTTTGAGGACTTGTTTTCATTTCTGTCATGAGGAGGATTGCGGTTTCATATAGCATTTATATTTTTAACTTTGTGAGAAACTCCCAAACTGTTTTCCATAATGGCTGTGCCATTTTGCATGCCTGCCAGTTGCTTTACATTCTCTCACCAGGGTTCGGTATTGTACATCTTTTCATTTTAATCTCTAATAGGTGTGTCAATGCCCGTATTGCCTTTAATTCTACTGCCTATTCATGTTTATCTTTTTTTTTAAAGAAAGAAGGACAGTGTGTGTGTGTGTGTGTGTGTGTGAGTGAGAGAGAGAGAGAGAGAGAGAGAAACTTTATTTAGTTTTTCATGTGGCTTTCGTTGCTCTGAGACTTCATTGTGTACGTGGTGCTGGGGTTCCAACTTGAGTATTCACCCATGCTGGGCAAGCACTATAACCTCCAAGCCTCCGTTCCAGCCCGTATTCATGTTTATCTTAATCCTAAGAATTTAAAAACAAAAAATTCAAAATAAAGCATCCAACCTGATTACTGGTTGAGTCTGTTTTAAGTAAACTGGATTGGTTTGGTTTGTGGTTCTAAACTGATTATAAGATACCAGGTTTTAAAAGTTTTGTGTTAAACTCAGTGCTTTCTATTCACTTTTGGCATTATAGGAATAAAGCCATTATCATCCAATATTTTAGTCACATTCATAAATGGGCTACTTGATACTACTGGTAGAAGCAACAAGTAGCTCCTCACCTATTGGAGTTAGCCCTAAGAAATATTTAGTTGAACTTCCTTGGCAACTGTACATATACTGAAGTAATTAAAAAAATAAAGACAATAATTTTTAAATTTTCAATATGACATTCAAGAGTTATGCCATGGAACTGTTTTTACATATATTTCTTATTTTTTATTTAGCTTTTCACGTGGCCTTCGTTGCTCCAACACTTCGTTGAGTACGTGGTGCTGGGGTTCGAACTCGCGTACTTGCGCATGCAAGGCAAGCACCATAACTGCTGAGCCACCACTCCAGCCCCTACGTATATTTATTTAGGGAAGACATTTCACCATCTTTGACTATTAACATTTTGACAGTTCTATGCTTTGAAGTCCTCTGGTGTTTTAGCACAATAGAATATTGCTACGTTGAAGGCTTTTTAATAGTTTTGCCATTTAGTAATAATTTTAAGGTCTTATATGTTGTTCCTATTTTTCTGCTTCAATTAGCACTGGTTTGAGAGGGAAAATTATTTTACATTAATAATTAAGGCTGAGGGAATACTTTCTAAAGATCTTTATGTGTGTGTGTGTGTGTGTGTGTGTGTGTTTAAATTGGGGATTGAACACAGAGTTGCTTTACCACTGAGCTACACTCCCAGCTCTTTTTATTTTTTATTTCGAGATAGAGTCTCGCCAAGTTGCTGTGGCTGGTCTTGAACTTGCAATCCTATCTCAGCTGCCCAGGTTGCTGGGATTACAGACATGCGCCACTGCACCCAGCTCCAAAGATCTTTTAACAGTCTCTAAAGGTTTAATTAACTGTTTTACTCTGGATACTTAAAAACACTTAGAAGTGCTAGGTATAGTAGTTTCAAAAGCATGTATGAAATAAAATATTTTATTATAAGTGACCAATGGATGAATGCTTTTATTGAGGTAGAAAGGAGTACCAAGTAGAACAGCATATTAAATCACATCAGTAATTGAATTAGAACTTGTAAAACCTTTTCTTAGTATTTCATCTGAAAACTGGTTTGCTCTTAAATAACAACACCTGATAGTTTTTGTATCAGTATGTTTCATGATTCATATTATAAAATTCACATTTAGATTTCTAAAATCTCACCTTATTAAAGTTAGATAATTTCATGGTACGTAGCTCTTCTATCATTCATTTGATGTGAACCTCACCAAAATCAGTCATAACAACATCCAATTTTCTCCTAGTCTGTAGTTCACTGCTAGGTCAGCAGACTTTTGTGGAGAAGAGGATGAAAGGGCAGACTGGTCTGATATAGGTAATAGGCTGCTTTTTGTATCCAGGTGAGAAGGTTCCTTGCTTCCAGACCTAAGTAATTAGGGGGGTAAGAATCCTCCGATAATTCAGCCAATAAAGGTGTTTAATGATAGAATGAACAGTTAGAGGTGATGATTAATTAGCCTGGGCACTTTGGGCTGGCCAGTGTGCATGCAGTAGTACATACTGGCCATCAGCTGGTAGGCATGCAGTCTTGTAAAGGGCTTTCTGCTCTGACACTGGTCATATATCATTGCAGCTGTGCCCTTTGATTACTGGGAGGGCTTGCAGAGTGATTAATAGCCAGGATCAATGTTTCTGCCCAGCACATGACATTTGGTCACAGAGCAACCATACACTTATTCCCCTTTGGCACAGCGCTTAGGAGGAATGAAGGATGAGACCTGCCAATTTATAGCTGAGGAGCTTCCAGTTTATAAAATGAGTCAACTTTGACTGTACAAAATTATTCCCCATTGAAATAATTAGTGCAGCATTAAACACAATTAGAACTAAAGCTACAGGAGCATGCTTGCTGAATTCAAGCCAGTTGACAGATGGTTAAGGCCTGATATTTGGCTGCCTGTGATGACCAGGAGTTATTATTTTGCTGAGAAAATGAAAAAACTTGGGAGTGAATAGTGCCTACTTAAAAAATTAGGTAATATGATGTGTAAAATACATATTTAATATACATCAAAATGTTAGAATATTCAGCATGACAACTCTGTAAGTGTAATAGAATTGACTATCTCTGTGTGAATGAGGCTTGTTATAAATACAAGATGAATCCATTTAAAGTGGGCACTATTTGAAGCAAAACTGGTTACATGAGGGTCACTTTAACATGATATGGTTTTATATAACATGATATGGTTTTATATAATGACATTTTGGGCCTCAGCTTACTTTACGTGGCACTTAGAAACACTTCTAGAATAAAAGGTTTGTAGATATCATGTATTAAAAATTCAACTGCATAATAAAAACATTTGGGTTAAACATTTTTTTAAACTCCTATGACTTTTATCTTGAAATCCTTACATATGTAAATTAAGGTTTTTTTTTTATGTCAGCATATTTTGCTATAATGGACAAAAGATTGTCTTTTCACTTTCCAAATTAAAGTTTGATAAATTTAAAGTCTGTATATTCTAATGAAGTTGAGCATATATATTGTAAACTTTGATCTTGATGATAATATCTAACGAAGAATAGTTCATATTGCATTTGTAGTGCTGGCTATATTTTTGTGGCATTAAGTTCACAGAGTACTTTTTCTGTACCAACAACTAGATGTGCTTCCTTGTGCTGAGTCATTTTACATTCTCTTCGTAATTACTCCAAGGAGGCTATGTAGATAAAATTGTCAAGGTCTGTTGAGTATGTATAACTATAAAATTATTTCCAAAATGTATGTGTATGCATGTATGTATTAAGCATATACTTTGAAGGGAATGAGTGAGAATTTAGGATTTCAAAGAAACTGCAAGAAATTTATGTATAGAGTTCACTTTTCTAACTTATACACATAATTAGAATTAGATTTGCATCTTGTGCTCATTGTTATAAGAAGTCAATTTTCTTGAATTTTTCTTCTAAATCATTACAAAAAGGAAGACTAATACATTGTTCAGTATTAATATGCCCCTTCCTTTTCAATTGGAATAGGGCCTATTTAAATTCTGGCAGATTTGGGTTATTCATTTAATTTATGTCATATTTACATTTCTTAATTTGTAATGTAAGAAAATATGTTAATTAACTAGGTTTATGTACTGACTTAAAAAGAATTCTAGGTGCTTTCTGATATCTCCCATAATGGAGAAAAGTCTCCATTTTCTCTTACCTGTGGAAAAAGGAGGGATAAAAAGGTTCTTTGCTTTTTCAGAATATCAGCTAGTGACATACTTATTGGAAAGAACCAGGGCTTGCTTCTGAATATCTGCCGACTGTCTTGGTACTATTAACTTTGCAACAATATAAGGTGATTACAGTCAGTTTACGCTATACCTGGTAAAAACATTTTAAATAGTGTTTTGTAAATATTCAGACTTATTTTTTTTTTTTGTTCCTCGAGGCTGTGGTGGTTTTGTGTTTTGGATACTTATATATTTTTTAATACCTTATCTTGACCAATAGCATGAATTTGCTAGTTGGTGGGATTTTGAAAAGAAGAGCTTAAAAGTCATTTGTGGTGATGATTCAAAGAAAAATTCTGAGATTAAGCTAAGGAAAGAACTTGGCTTCATTCTTACCTGTCTCTAATATAAAATAGCTGGACACAGTGAACATGAAAGCTAAAAATGAGCTTAATTGATTACTTCTAGGCCTTGAATTCCTATTCTTATTTCATTTCCTGTCCCATGTGTACATGTAAGTCTTCACATGATTAAAAATTAATCAGTTATAGGGAAGAGATGAAATGTGTTGAGTTATTCACATATTAGATAATTGCTGTCTAGAACAGAATGAACTGTAGAAGGAGGCAGGTAAGATTTTCTTAACCTGGACAATTCTATAGATAGAACAGAGTTGAAGAATTAAGTTTAGAGAAATAAGATATTTCAGGATTATCATTTTGTGGAGAAAGTGTTCATTTAAACATAGACTGAGATAACTTGCATCCTCAGAGGCCGTGATGGAGTGCTAGTGAGGACACATTAAAATTAAGAATCTTTTCCTTCACATGTGCACATCACTCACGCACCTTCAGAAGGTACTGGGCTCCCCTTTGTCTTGGGTCCCTGCCCTGCCTGTTGCTCTTTCCCACCCCTTCCCGCCTGTCCACATCTTGAATTGACCCACTGTTTTCATCTCTTTTAGTTCAGTTCACTGATGACCTCTTCAGAGAGGTCTTTCTAGACCACCCTTTCTAAAGTAGTCCCCCAACCTCAATCAGTTTCTCTTTCTCTTGACTATTTTACATTCTCTATTATTGGAAATAATCTTATATGGCTTTTAAAATGTGCTTGTCCTCCCTAGAAAGTAATTTTTGGGAGGTTAGAAATCTTATTTGTCTTGTTCAGTAGTACATCCCCAGTTCTAGAATGGTGGATCTTTAATGAGTATTAAATGAATGAATGAATTTAACTTTTCTACATTAAATTTTAATCTTAATTGAAAAGAAAAAAATTCCCCTGAGTCCCAATCTTTTCTGTCATAATTGTCAAGTAATTTATATCATATGGCTAGTACAGCCCTTAGATCCAGGCCAAAGGGGCCCCTGCATTGGGTCCAGTACATTAGAGGTCCCTGAATGAGTCCTCCAGTTGTATCCTACCCCACAAAGCTAGTCCTCAGGGCCAGGGGAAATGCCCAACTCATGTCTGCACCATTTCACTTCACCTCACCTCACCTTCTATACCATGTTCTAAGTTCTCAGTGTTCCAAGATGACCTTAAGTTTGCTTCTGTGACCTGTGTGGGCCTCTTCCATGGGTCTGTACTCCAGGAATTGAACCATTTTACTTGTGGGCACACCTGTAAGCATAGGGAGCAGCTCTGACTGTTACAGGTGAGTGTAGACAGATCTTGTGCACAACGATCCTTGGAGTTTGGAGTGGAGCCAGGGTGAGGAGGAAAAAAGATGTGGAATGTAAGATTCTAACTTTGAGCTTAGTTGTCCACATTATTATGATGGCATATATTTGTCAAATTTGGAGGCTAGGCCATGTTGTAATTAACAATCTTGTTAGCTTGATATTTAGATATATGCTGTGTGGAACTTCATTTGCATTCTTGTTCTATGCCCACAAATGCAAAGGAAGGTTTGAGTATTGTAGTTTAAAATTAACTTCCTCAGAATCAGTATATTGAAAGGAGTTCAGTAAGGTTTTTCTTTTTAAGCTGAAACCTCTTGGCATACCTCATTGAGCAGAAAAATGACAACTCAGTTTTGTCCTGGATTTTGTTATGAATATTTTCAGACATACCACATAGAAATGGAAGAATTTTATGGTGAATAGATTTTGTCACTAACATTTTCCTGTCCTTGCTTTATCCAATATTGGTTTTCCATCCTTCCATTCATCAACTCATCTTATTTTTTGATGCAATTCAAAGTAAATTACTGATAACAATAGATACTATCCTCTAATATGTGTGACATTTCACTTTTAATAGGGGAGGAAAAATCTCACTTAAGAGGCTCTATCTTTAAAAAATAATTCCCCTCCCGTAATTTGATAAACTTTATTATGTTCACTCTTCACCAGTGAGTTTGAACTCCCACTGTGTGTCAGTCTTCTTCACAAGGAGCCTATGTTGACAATTATTTGTTGTGACTTAATGCAGCACATGGTGATTTATATTCAATTTTTTTCTGACAAATAAGACTTTGAAAGCATAAAGATGAATACGAACAATTCCTTTCCTTCAGAAACAGATCTGGTTGAGGCCCCACAGACAGCAACATGGAGAATGAGAACACAGGATGGAAAGCAGTGGCATTCTGGTAAACGTTTATTTACTGGCTCTTGTTGTAGAAGAAACCCTGATTTGTAGTATTTACTAGTTTCTATTGGCAAATACTCCCACCATGGAAGAAATATTTTTTCACTACCAATTTAGGTCTGGATGATTGGGGCCCACAAATTAATTGATAACAGACAGATTAACAGAAGTGACAAGGTTTATTCACACGTGTGATCTCTCTGAAATAAGTATCTCCCTGAATAGCCATGGGTAAAGGCTTCTACACTGACTTAAAAGGAAGGTGTTCAGGGATTCAAAGGCTGGAAGGTTCTGATGGGGCTTGTTTATGCAGTTGGTTTTGGAATGCCTCAATGTCTAGGGTTAGGTGCCTGCCTGACTGCAGCCCTGGGGTGGGGGTGGGGTTGTAGTTGTGGCTGATGACTCTTGTGAAGCTCTGCTTTAGTCTGATAAGGGAAGTTCAGATAAGATTTCTCTTCTGCATCTGCTGATGAGTTTTTGGTTCCTTCAGCAGCCAGCATGGTGTCACTGTAGAGTTTAGAAGAGAGGCTAACAATTGGTTTCTGGTCCAGCTCCAGGTGGCCCCAGCACTGGAAGTGTTATAATAGAGGAGAGTTTGTAAAAGGCGAGGCATCCTGGAAGAGATGGTGCTTAAGCTGACTTTGTTTTTATTGGTGAATTATAGTTATACATAATATTGGGGTTCATTTTGACATAATAATACAAGCATGGAAAATAATTTGCTCTACTTCAGTCCCCAGGACTTTCCCTTTCCTCCACTTCTCCTTCTCCCTGTTCCCTTTACTCTGCTGATCTTCCTTCTATTTATTTACAGTTTCTAAAATTAGTGCTTTATAGATATACGTAAAGGTGAAATTCACTGTGGTATTTTCATATATACACATAGCACAGTTTGATCAGTTTCATTGTATAGTTTCCCTTTTTCCATGTCCCTTCCTCTTCCTCCTCCCTTTGCTGATCTCCCTTATATTTTCGTACAATCTCCCCCACCTTTTTTTTCTCCTTTCTTATTTTGGTCTAGCTTTCACATATGAGAGAAAACATTTGACCCTTGACTTTCCGTGTCCAACTTTTTCATTTAATATTATGTTATCCAGTTACCAGCAAATACCATGATTTCATTCTTCTTTATGGCTGAGTAAAGCTCCATTGAATATGTATACCACATTCATCTGTTGATGGACACCTGGGCTGATTGCAACAACTTGGCTGTTGTGAATTCTGCTGCTATAAACTTGATGTGGCTACTTCGCTATAGTAACTATTTTTGGATAGATATTGAGGAGTGGAATACTTGAGTCATATGATGTTTCCATTTCTAGTTTTTTTTTTCTTTTTTTAAGAGAGAAGGAGGTGGGGGGAGACAGAATCAATTTTTATTGAGTTTTTCACGTGGCTTTCATTGCTCTTACACTCAGTTATGTGCTGGGGTTTGAACCTGTGTACTCGCACATGCCAGGCAAGTGCCGTAACTGCTGAGCCACCACTCTAGCCCATTTCTAGTTTTTTTGAGGAATCTCCATATTGCTTTCCTGAGTGGTTGTATTAATTTATAATACCACCAATAATTACTGAGTATATCTTTTCTGCTAAATCTTCACTATTAAGCTGATTCTTAAAGGATGAGCCTGAATTAAATAATAAAGGGTGGGAGAGTGCGCTAGTTAATTCTGGATTATAGCAGGTTGTGCAGGTATATGTGCGGAATTCAGAGATCGAAAAATCTTGGTGGAGAAATCAATAGGGTAGTCACGTTTTCCCCAAAAAACATCAACCTAGTAAGAGTATGGATTGGAAGAAGACCAGAACAAAGGTGGGAGGGAAGGAGAAAAGGACAAAAAAGATATATTTTAGGAACACGAGTAGACTAGAGCTTGGTGACTTACCTGGAGAGGAGAGAGTTAATGCTAACTCCCTAGATTTCGGCCTTAGGCAAATGATTAGGGAATGGTTTATTACAAAAGGGTAATATGAGAAAGAGAAATGATTTGGAGAGATTTAAAAATATTAAATTGGAACTGCTTTGGGGACATGCAGGTAGTGATGTTGGCAGTTAGTTATGGGTCTGGAACTCAGGAGAGTAATCTGACTTAATCATATGTATTTCAGGAAACGCAGAAGGAATTCAGTACTTTTTGGTGTTCTTTTTGTGCATCTTTCTTAGTCTGTTTGGGCTGATACAACAAAATACCATAGACTAGGTAATTTATAAACAATAGAAATTTACCATTTACAGTTCTGGGAGCTGGAAAGTCCAAGATCAAGGTGCTAGCGGATTTGGTTTTTCTGGTGAGAGTCTGTTTCTCATAGATGGAATGCTCTATGTGTCCTCACATGGTGGAAGGACAAGACAGCTCACTGGGGCCTCTTATAAGGGCCCTAATCCCATTCAAGAGGGCTTTGCCTTTGAGACTTAATCATTTTCCAAAGGCACCACCTCTTAATAATACCACCTTAGGGGTTAGGTTTCCACATATAAATTTTTGGGGACACGTATTCAGACCCTAGCAACAAGTTTCTAAAATGAATTATTTCATACAACTTTTTCTTTTTTAGTTAACTTTAAAAAATATAAGCTTTGGGGCTGGAGCGGTGGCTCGACAGTTACAGTGCTTGCCTGGCATGCGCAAGTACATGGGTTCAAACCCCAGCACCCCAAAAATAAAAAACAAAAAACATAAGTTTTTAACCAATCTCCTTAAAAGATACCAAAGATAATATTTTTAATTATAATTTAAAGTAGCATATACTGGTTTAGATCTGATTTTGTTCTAGTAAATAGGGTTTTATCACTACTTTATACTATCAGTTAAATATCTACTGTCAGTTAAATAATTACCAGGCGATTCTTCAGTGCCAAGAAAAAAATTCCTCAACATGTATGCAGATGATATTACATTGTCTTATACATTACAAATCACTTTGTACCAGAGATTGAGACCCTATCAAACCTGTCTCCACAAAGCATAAAGTCTAGTGGAGAAAACAGACATTAATCATGTTAACAAATGAAACCAACATTATCTATAAATTCTAATAAGCACATACCATAAAGGAGAGGTGTGTGATGCCAACAGGGGACTCTGGCCTAGTCTGATGTAGCTGGGCTGAGGTTTGAGGAGTGGCTGCAGTGGGAAGAACCGAGAGGATGTTGCTGAGAGGATGTTTCAGAAGTAAGGGTAAGACATGGCCGTAGCTTGGTCTAGAGAAATGGCGTAGATGCTGGCCAAGGTAGAAATCATGGAGATCCTTAGGAGGCCAGATCGTAGGCCTTTGATGATAGATTAGCACAGAGGGTGGTGTCAGAAGTTGATTCTTAATTTTTGATTTAATACCCTGTGTTTTATTCGTGAGTTGTCCCTGATTAGTATTTAAGTGAAGTAAAATGGCAGTTTCACAAAGCGTAGGAATATCTACTTTCCTTTTCAAAGTTCTTAAACAGTAAGTCTCCTTTAGAACTAAGAATTAGTGCAAAATTGATAGACTATTGTAATAGCAGTTAAATATGCAAATACCTCTGAAAGAGCAGAAGCATCCAGGTTGATGTTTGTACTTCCATCTTCTTTCGGCAGATTTAAGAGATTTTCACTGGCACGAATCACGAATTGGAGCTCTGTGCAAAGTGAGCAAAAGGCTAACGTCATGTAAGACACACTGCGTTACGCAGTAGAAGAGAATACGTTTGTACTGATTGCATATTGCTGGCAGATAAACTTCCATTTTAGTTTTCCTTTACTTCAGGTTCATCTTTTTGGTTGGTGTGTTAGTCACCTTTTTGTCACTGTGACTAAAATATCTGACAAGAATAGCTTAGAGGAGTTAAAATTTATTTTGAGTTCATAGTTTGAGAGATTTTAGTCGGTGGTTGACCGATTCTGTGGCTTTGGGCCTGAGGTAAGGCAGAAAGTTGTGGCAGAAGGGTATGGCTGAAGAAAGCTGCTCAGTTCATGGCAGCCAGCTGAGCAATAACCCATTCAAGTCATTAACCCATCAGCTGATTAGGTCCTAGCTTTCATGATCTGATCATTTCACCTCTGAGCATTCCTGCATTTTCTAACATGAGCTTTGTTGGGTGACACCTCATATGCAAACCAAAACAGTAGGTATTTCATGAGGCTGGATAAATGTCTTCTTTTATTGTACTAATGACAAATAGGCAGCAGCCTTAGTTTTCTTGTAAATTAAGCATTGGTAAATAATATGATGGAAAATTTTTACTTACAGTGATCTTTGTAAGCTTTCAGTTATGTAAACACACCCTTAAAACACAAAGTCTCAGACATAGCCGACGGCACAGTGGCCTTTTGCACAGTGTTAGCTGAGATTTTGTGTGGTGTGTTGGACTAGAGCAAGTTGGTGAAAAACATTGAGCCACAAGTAGATATTATTTCTCATGTGAAAATAAATTTTGCGATATGAGCATTTAGAAGTTAGGAAAGCTGAGTGTGTTCACTTTGTTTTTTGGATGGAGAAGTTGTGACTGAAAGTTTGTATCTGTTTAGTTAGCAAACTATAGCTTGTCAGTTGTTTTGGTTTTTTGTTTTTGTTTTTTGAGAGAATCAATTTTATTTACTTTTTCATCTGGCCTTTGTTTCTCTGACAGTTGTGTATGTGGGGCTGGGATTTGAACCCTGGTCCTTGTTCATGCCAGGCAAGCACTCTAACCACTGAGCCACCGTTCCAACCCCTGTCACCTGTTTTAGTATAGCTTGTAAACAGTGTTTTTTATGTTTTTGAAATGATTGATAAAATCAAAAGAATAATCTTTCATGACACATGAATATAATATGAAATTCAAACTTCTGTGCCTATCAGTAGTTTTTTTAGATGCTACCATACTCATTCATTCATATATTATCTTTTTTTTTTTTTTTTGAGAGGGACAGTGAGAGAGAGAGAAAGAGAGAAACAATTTTATTCAGTTTTTCATGTGGCTTTTGTTGCTCTGAGACTTTTGTTGGGTCCGTGGTGCTGGGGTTTGAATCACATACTCATGCATGCCAGCAAGGGCCGTAACTGCTGAGCCACTGCTCCATCCCCTCATTCATGTATTATCTATAGCTACTTTCAAGCTACTGAGGTAAAATTGAGTAACTGTTACAGTCTGGCCAGTAAAGCCAAAAATATTTATTTAGTTATTTTTTATTCAGTTATTATGCAATCATAAATGCATATAAAGTAACAATATGACATGCATCTGATCCTAGTCCAGAATCACCCCCATATTGCCTACATCTTCATCTCTTGATTCTTCTATATTCCCCCCAGAACAGATATAAGTGTCTATATATATATATATATATACACACACACACATATATATATATATATATGATTGCAAATTTTTCAGAATTAAATGGTTGCATAAGTATTATTTAAGTAAAAAATATTTATTCTCTATTTCTGGTCTAGATAGCCCCTTTGCAAGAATAGAAATTATTTCGGCCATTCAAGACCAAATGAATGATTTTGAGAAAGATATGATAGTAGGAATTGAACTAAGCAGAATAAAACAACTCTACCACAACAGTAATAGCAGCAGTTAGCATTGTTAAACATTTGCTATGTGTTGAATACTCTTCAAGATACTTGAGCACATGTTTACTCATTTAACCCACAGAATTCTATGAGAAGCCACTTCATCACATTTTATAGGAATTAACACAGAGGTTGAGGAACTTGTCCAAAGTCAGTCAGCTCTGAAAATAGGCTAGTTGAGCTGTATTTCAAGTTTATCTCAATTATTTTTCTCACAAGTATGTTGGGGATTGACCCCAACATGAGGCCCAGCTGGCTTGTAAAAGAATTGGTGGTAAACAACTCTAAGGGGCCCAGCTGGCTTGTAATTAGCAAATTGCCTGACCGCAGGACTAAGCTATTTGGCCACTCATTTGTTACAATTGGATAAACGTGTTTGCACTGTACCCCTATTGGTTGTTGTAATGGATAAAGAGAGTAGCAACTCCTCAGGTGAGAAAGCAGTCAGGAGGAAAGCAGAGAAGCACAGAAGTATAGAACCAGCGAAGAAGCAGCAGCCGCCGCCGCAGAGACGGTGGAGAGATCAGCAGCGGTAGAAGATGCAGGTAGTAAGAGCCTCGGCTGCAGAAATAGGGACTCTAGTATGGCAGTAGAAACAAGGACTCTAAATGTTAATAGCCTTGACTCAAAATGAGGGAAGGCGGGAAGCACTTGGAGGTCTTTAGCCGCGGTAAAGGGAGAAATAAAGTGCTTGGAGAACTTAAGACCA
>PVKS010015672.1:0-45531 GCA_004027875.1 Aplodontia rufa | reverse complement strand
CGTGTAAGGGAGTCACAGCCCCAATGAGCGCATCTCCCTCAGTGGACAAGATGTCCAAGGGTCTGAGCCTTGGCAGGTACCCAGGGACCCAGACAGCGTTTATCATGGCAGCTGCTGAGAACAGAACCACAAGGGCCATTGCACAGGGCATGGGGACTGTGTGCGTCTGAATTCGCTTCCTCTTGGAGGCTCCAGACACGCCTGCTGGGGCTTCCAGGAGACCGTCCCAGCCCTTTGGCGGGAGGGGAAAGAGGAGTGAGCGTGGCTGATTGCCAAGCCTTTGCTCTACATGTCCATAACTTCAGTTCTCCAGGTCTCATGGCTCTTTCCCCTTTACATTTTGCAGTCAGTCAATTGCCAACTTTCCTTACTGACACAGCCCCAGTGCGTGGCAGTAGGAGGCAAGCGCTGCCTCTCAATCCTTCCTTTCTTCTGAGGACCCTACTATTTGACCTGTGCATACGAACAGTCAGACTTCTCTGGTCCTGGGCCTCCTGGGCCTGCTCACAGGATTAATTCTGGCTCAAAGCCAGAATTAATCCTGTGACACTCGGTAGAAGGCCTGAGGCCTCCAAGAAGAAGCTGAAAAACAACTAGTGAAGTGGCTTTTCTGAGTCTGAGGCCTCAGGCTCTCTTTCTGGTCCAGGGGACACGGGCAGGTGCGATGATTAGCATTATCCATGCAGCTGTCCCAGCAAGGGACAGCTAGCCCTAGGGTTTAGCTTTAATCAGTTTGGATGTGAATTTTATTGCCAGTTTTGCTGTGAATTCTTTCAGTGACCATGGGCAAGTCCCCTCCTCTTTCTTGGGGCTCAGTTTCCTTTTCTGTAATAGAGAAATATTGAATTCAACAGGGAGTTCACAAAGTGTATTTCAACAGCAAACCCTCTGTAACACATTACAAAGTGTGGATAGAACAAATGGTTCCCGAGTCAAACAGTGAGTCTTCCAGAAAGGTCCAAGCCAGCACCTGAGTACAGGCCAGAGAAAGTTGGTTCCAGGGCCTCAGAAGGGCAGGATCAGGGTGCTGCAAAAGCTGTACAGTGTCAAAAATATCTCAGACCCATATTTCCACTTAGGCCTTGTGATGGTGCACGTACACAGAGGAGTTTCCCCTATAATTTCACAGAAGTGCAGATAGGGTGACTTGCCATAGCTCACACAAGTAGTAAACGCAACTCAGTTCTCCTGTCCTGAGTTACAGGGTCATCTTTCAGAAATAGAGTGGAGCCTCATCTGCGGGACGAGGCTGGGTATTGGAAATGTTTCCTAATGCAGGTAGATATCAAGGCCTTGAGCCGTGCATGCATCCATGCTACCTTGCAGAGCAGATGGACAGCTTGCCATGAGCTCCAGGAACTCCTGAGTTACCCAGTGACTAAAGCTTGAAATTCTATTAGCCATGTTCATGGCAACGAGCTCATGCTATGTGAGAAGAAGCCCCTAGTGTGAGCCGTCCGATGCTTCTCAAGTGACATCTTAGGCCACCCCCAGTATTTAAATCCTGACTCCTTCACTGCTGCTGTGTGACCTAGGAGGCAAGGCGTCCAGTGTGTAGGTCTTACCTTCATCTCATGTAAACTGGAACAACTGTGCCTTCCTTGCCCACTTGCCTGTTGTGAAGCCTCAACGTGAGAAGCAGCTAAGTGAAAAAGATTTGCTCATTTTAGGAAAAGTAACGATGGTTCTTCCAGGGAAATTCAGTAGCCACGTTATGTTAGCGGGAATAGCTGCTTTCTGGGGCTATTTGTTGGGGGAGTGGAAAGGGAGGATTAGGGGCAGGGACTGTGTGCTGGTGGGTCTGAAGGGAGTGCCAGGGAGTAGGCGATGTGTGAAGCCAGAGATAGGGTCTGTGGATATAAATTGTCCACCGTGTCACTCTGCCCACATTGGCCCAGATGGCTTGTCTAGCCCCATAATTTTACAGGAGAGGGATTTTAGGCTCAGAAAGAGGGAGCAATTGGCCTGGGGGAATCTCTGTTTGTCTGCCCCTGCATTTGCGGGTGACAGCATAACTGCCCTGTGGTTGTGAGGTGTGACTTTGGGGAGTCCTCTCGTAGAAGTTGCTCTTGATTGCTCCCGGATGTGTCTGTGCTTTGCACATTGGAGGGTCCCCACCTCATCTGGAGTTAATACCCTAATTGGGCTCCTATTGCACTTGCTAACTTTAGACCGGAAGTGTGGCCCTGTCTTATAACCTCCCCAGTGATGTCTGGGGGGCCTAGAGGGGGTGTGATGTGTGGATAGACAGGACCACATGACCCATCCATGGCATGTTGATACTTGCAGTGTGTAAACATCTGGAGGAGGGCATTTCACTCCCACTAATGCTACCCTGGTGGATGCTGGTGAACTTGTAATGTGGCTCCTCTGCCCTGAGTGCTGCTTCCTGGAGGCTCAAAGTTGCCTGTCCTCAAAGAATGAGGAGACCCTTTGCTTGGTTTTAATCCTCACTGCACTTGACCTCTGCTTCAAAGAGGAATGATATCCACTTCCCTGTCTGTGGGTCTTGGCTTTTCAATTGGGCCCTGAGCAGATCTGGCTGTGCCCCAGCTCCACCTGTCAGACCTTGAAAATACTGTTTTCAGCTGGTACTTCTTACTACCCCCACCCTAGGAGTTCAAAAGGGGTCCATGGATGGATACTGGGGCTCCCTTGCCCTGGATTCTGAGCAAAAGTTTCCCTCTCCCTACCCTGAGCCACCAATGCTCATGCATGGCTGTTTATGCAAGCAGGGGCTCACGTGTCCCACGGGATCAGCTTCCCACGGGCTCAGTCAGGACCACTCTGCTATTTAACAAAGGAAGGAGGGCAGCACTGGCGTTGGAACTTCAGGTTTCCGTAATAGATAAATTGAGCACATTTTTGATCATAGTGGCTCTTGAATCACTCAACACCAATAGCTCAGAACATGAACTATCACCACCAATATGGCCGGGCGCTGGGCTGTGACTGGTGCCCTTCCTATCATGCTCAGATGACTGGGCTCTAGGTTGATTGAGGGGCTAAGAGACAGGATGGGGCTGCTTCTGTTCTTTCTGGGGTGAACAGTGCTTCCTTTGTCCTCTGGGCTTCTTTCTGAGAGATGGAATCTTGGAGAATGTCAGTCATTGTCCTCACCTGACACAGGAGCAGGGACCAGTCCATCCCCCTCCTTTCAGCTGCCCACTGCTGTCCCCAGTCTCATGGCTTATGATGGCTGACCTACACATTGCGGACTGATCTTGTTAGGGAGAGGTGACGAGTCTCAGTTCAGTACCGAGAGTTTATGATATATACAAGAGGGGCCAACTTCTTCCATTTCCAGGGGCCTAATATACGTTAGATCCAGAGGAGCCACAAAAGAGAAATTGTTCTCTTCTAAGGCCTGCCCTTGTCTTGCCCCCAAGTGAGCTTCATATATATCCATAAGATTCTTAATCCCCCCAAAGTCAGACAGACTTGGCTCTCTCCAAGGGTTCTCCTAGAGTCTGGGCAAGTAAATTTGCTCTACTTTGATTGATTCTGCCTTGACAGAGTCAATAGCATAAAAAAGCTGTGATATAAAGGTAGTGATCAAGGAGTGCAGCTGAGACTCAGAGCAACATACTATGAACAGACGATCTTCCAGATATGAGCAACGGTACGGTCTGGGTGTTGTGTGCCCCAAAATTCTTTGGTTGAAATATAATCACCAGTGTGATGGTGTTAGGAGGGGAGAACTTTGGGAGGTGATCAGGCCTTATAAATAAGGTGCCAGTGAGCTGCCTGGCTCTTTCCACAACGTGAAGACATAGCTAAAAGCACCAGCTGTGAATGAGAAAGTGAGCCCTCACCAGACATGGAATTGACTGATGCCTTGGTCATGGACTTTCTAGTCTCTGGAATTATAAGAAATGTTGTTACAAGAGATAAAAAAAATTACAGGAAATCTTGTTTAAAAGCACCCAATTTATGCTATCTTGCTTTAGCAGCCTGAACCAACCAAGATAAATGTTGACATTCCAATTTTATTTATTTGGGTCTTCCCTGTCTTCTTTTAGGTTAGTTAAGCTAAAGTTTTGTGAATTTTGTTTATCTTTTCAAGGAATCAACCCTTTATTTCATTGATCTTTTATATTGCTCTGTCTCAATTTCATTTATTTCTATTTTGATTCTTATTGTTTCTTTTATTGATTATGGGTTTGGTTTGTTCTTGTTTTTCTAATACTTTGAAATGCATCATTAGGTTTGTGTTCTCATTATTTTGTCGATATAGGATCTCATTGCTATCAGCTTTTCTCTTTATACCATTCTTGCTATATCCTATAGGGGTTGGTATAGCTGTGTTTCCATTTTTATTTGATTTAAGGAATTTTCAAATTCCTCTCCATTTGTTCAAAAATGTGTTCAATCTCCATCCGTTTGTATAATTTTTGCAGTTTCTTTTGCTGCTTATTTTCAGTTTCATTCCATTGCTATCAGGAAAGATGCAAGATGCCATTAAAATTTTGTGAATTTGTTTAGATTTGTTTTGTGACTGAGACATGTTCTATTTTAGAAAATTCCATGGAATGTGCATTTTGCAGCGGTTGGATGGAATAGTCTGCAAATGGATGTTATACTCATTTGATCTGTGGCGTCATTTGATAATGATGCTTCTTTTTTGATTTTTTTTTATCTAGATGAGCTGTCTGTTGGTGAAAGTGGGGTATTGAAGTCACTTACTATTACTGTACTGGGACCTATATTTCCGTGGTAGTGTTTGTTTTACAAAATTGAATGCTCTGAGGTTTTGTGCATACATATATTTAAAATTGTTATGCCTTCTTGTTGAATTGTTCCCTTGATAAATGCATAGTGATTTTCTTTGTTTCTTTGAGCTGGCTTTGTCTTGAAGTCTATTTTCTTAGATATAAGTTTAGCTATTCCTGTTTGCTTTTGGATTCCATTTGCTCAGAATATTGTATTCCATTTTTTTTTCACTTTTAGTCTGTGTTTCTTGAGGTGTGTTCCTTGTAAGTGGCATATTGTTTGGGTCTTGTTTTTTAATCTACTCAGCTAGTCTTTTTTTCTACTGCATTATACTTGTTTCTTATATTTGGGTTCATATTGTCATAATTATAAAAGCATGGGATGTAATTTGTTCCAATTCAGTCCCCAGGCAATTCTATTTCCCTCTCCTCCTCCCCCAGTTTCCTTTCCTCTACTCTACTGGTTTTCCATTTATTTACTTGTAACGTTTAACCCTTAGTGGTTTATAGATATGCATAAAGGTAAAATCTATCTTTTAATTGGAAAATTAAGACCATTACATTCAAGATTATTATTGAAAGGTGTATACTTATTGGGGAATCATCTCAGAAGGAGATCTCTGACCTCCATGATAAGCCCATTTAACACAGGAATTCTTTTGGGGGAAACATGGGGATCTCATGGGGGGCAACCATGACATGCGATCAACCTTGGCGAACTTTGTGAATATACACTTGTTCTTGATTGTTTGATAATGATTCCCCTTCATTTGTAAGTCCATATTCAACTAATAAAAAAAAGAAAGATATATACTTGTTCTTATTATTTTGCTGATTTTTCTTCCTTTTGCTTTTAATATTTTTGTTCATTTTTATTTATCTCTTAACTTAGAAATTTGATAAAAATTTATTGATGTTTGTTTCTCATTTGCATATCCATACTCTAAAGGGATTTATTTTTTCATTTGCTTTCATGATTATATTTATTTTTTTCTTCTGAGTGTAGGATCCCCTTAAGCATCTTTTGCAGTGCTGGTCTTGTGGTCATGATTTCCTATAGTTTATGCTTATCCAGGAAGGTTTTCATTTCTTTTTTGTTTCTGAAAGATAGCCTTCTGGATATACTATTTTTGGTAGTTATTTTTTAGAATTTGAAATGCCTCATTCCATGCCCTCCTAGCCTTTACAGTTCTTCTGAAAAACCTTCTGTTGGTCTCATGGGTTTCACTTTAAAAGTGACTTGGGGGGGCTGGAGCGGTGGCTTGGCAGTTACAGCACTTGTCCGACATGCGCAAGTACAGGGGTTAAAACCCCAGCATCCATGTACACAACTAAGTGTCAGAGCAATGAAAGCCATGTGAAAACAAACAAACAACAAAAACTGATTCTCTCTCTTTCTCTCTCTCTCATTGTCCTTCTTTCTTAAAAAAAAATTAACTTGGCATTCCTCTCTAGGAAATTTTGATATTCTTTCTTTTTTCTGTACTTTCGGCAACTTAGCTATATATTATGTAGTGAGGAATTTTCTGGTCATGTCTTTTCTGGTCATGTCTACTTGGGGTTCTAAGTGCATCTTATACCTGGATGAGCGTGTCTTTGCCAAGATTTGGGAAATTTTTTGCTGCCATTTCATTGAAAAAATTTCTATGCCCTCAACCTGTAGCTCTTCTCCCTGAGGTATGCTGTTGTGCTATGTGTTCAATCTTTGAATGGTGTTCTGGAGAAACTGAAATATTTTTTTCATTCTCTCCTTTTCAGCCTATATTTCTGTCTGGGTATTTGTTTTTAAGCTTTGAGATTAATTCTTTTGCTTGATTTAGTCTACTGATGAGACTTTCAGTTGAGTTTTTATGACTTTTTGAGCTTCTCATTTCCAATTTTTCTGTTTGGTCCTTCTTCAAAATCTCTCTCTTTACTGAACTTCTCATTTATACCCTGTATTATATTCCTTTTTTCATTCTATTTATCTTATTTTCTTGAGCTTCATTGAGCTTTTTAGAAATCATCTTTTTGTATTCTTTATCCAGCATTTCATCCATTTTAATAGCTTTGGAATGTGTTATCAGAGTTATGAACCTTAGGAAGTGTCATATTACCTTGTTTTTCCACATTTCTTGTATTTTTGTAGTGAGATTTGCACATCGGTAGGGATGGATATCTCTTCTGCTTTCATGTGATGATCTTCTTGGTAACTGTCTTTCTCTTGATGATGTGGCTTGGGGTAATTGGCTTGTTGTGTAATATTGAGTTCACTTCCAATTTGTCTTCATAGTGCAAACTCCCTGGGGGTTCTTTGACTGTGATTAGGGTATTTTGACACAATGTGCACCATTTTAGTATCTGGGGACCCAATTTCTCTGTATATCTTCCCAGAATAGAACCCCTCAGGGGATTCAGGCAGGTGTGGTGTGGACAGTAGAGTATGTGGGTGACCCTTGGTGATCACTCCTACAATGGGTGTGGAAGCCCCTGTTGGGGGTGGGGTTTCCACAGGAATTGTTTATATTGGCTTTGTTACTTGAAGCAGTTTTGATGCTGGTTTCTCCAATCATGGTGAAATGCCTGTAGCTTTTATCTTTTGTGAGAGATCCTGGTGTGGTTCCTGATGGAGATGCAAGACCTGGAATCAAAACTCCTCTTCTGGGGCTGGAGTGGTGGCTCAGTGGTTTAGGTGCTTGCCTGGCATGTGCAGGTATGCGAGTTCAAACCCCAGCTCCACGTACACAACAAAGTGTCTGAGGAATGAAAGTCACATGAAAAACTAAATAAAATTGCTTCTCTCTTTCTCTCTCTCTCACTGACCCCTCTTTCTTAAAAACAAAACAAACCAAAACAAAAAAACTCCTCTTCTGTGGCACTCACATTGTCTTATCAGTAGCATGTGATATGATGGAGCGTTGGAATCACTGATGCTGAAGTCCCTCAGAGGTACAATGCCCACAATATCTGTGTTGTTACCGTGAATTTGTTTGTCTAGAAGAAGGACCGCAGGATGGGTCCTTATCTTGGAGTTTTTTATTTAGGTTTCAAGCTTTATTCTTGAAGTTGAAAAATCTGCCAAGGTTTGAGAAGGACTAGATCATGACTAGACTGAGTACAATTCCTCTTAACTGGGCTGGGAATGTAGCTCAGTGGCAGAGCACCCTCCCAACATGTGTGAGGTCCAAGGCTTAATCCCATGCACTGTAAAAAATATCCCAAATAAAACACAACAGCGGCATTGAAAGTGAAGAAAAATGAAAGTCAAATAAGAAGATACCCTCCCAGAAAACCATTAAGAGAGCTGGAGAGGTGGCTCAGGGGTTGTGCAAGGACCCGGGTTCAAACATACCCAACTGTCGGAGCAACAAAGTCCAGATGAAAAAAAAAATGGACTCTCTCTTAAAAAAAGCCTTAAGAAAAAAACCAAAAAAAGAAGAACAAACCAAAAATGCAGTAAAATAAAAATAAATAAAAGTAAATGAAATAATTAGCAGAAGAATAGAAAAAAATCCTCTGTGCTGAAGTGCTTGGATGAAGGCAAGGGCAATTAGGACCTAAGCAGGTCAAAGCTTCTCTCTGAGTCTTGTGCTGTGTGCTCCTGTGGGAAAAGCAATGGCTATGGGCTTTTCACCACCCCCTTCGTTCAGTTGTGGTGCCTGCTAGGTGACTAGCAAAAGTGAGTGACTTGTGGCTGAAGGTAGTTGAAATTTTTCTCAGCTGCTTTGCCTTCTGGAATGAGCTAGTTGCAATGTGCAACTCGTCATGGAAGGATTCCCTCTGGAGCTTTATGGGCTGCATATTGGGGGTGGGACAAGACTAACACCATCAATGTGCTGTGTTTCCAGATGGCTCTGAGGGTGGGGAAAGATCATGGAGCCACAAAGATCTGTGCTGTAATGGGGGCAGCAGGATCTGTGAGATCTGCCACTCATGTTCCTGGTGCCATTAGACTTGGTGCCCACACAGAACCACATGTAATTCTTCACTTCCTTGAACTCAGAGGACATACTCTCCAATCTGCTGATGTTGAAAGGAGGTGCCTTCTGTTCCCCTCTACATCACAGTTCACATTTCCCGTAGCAGAGAACTCTTAGAAGTTTTGCCTAACTCTAAGTATCCTGAGTTAAACTGCCTCATGGAGATTTATTACTGAGGAAGACCAGTTGAATGGCTGCAGGGTCACAGAGACAAGAAAATTCAGGTGTTTCTGAGCCCCCCACTAGCTGTACAAGCTCAGACAATAGGGCCCTTTTCAAGATGACTCCTGATTAAAGCACACTGAAAATTCTCTGGGGGATATAGTGAATCCGTTCTTGAAAGTCAGCTCACTGTAGATCCCAGGTCTTTTGTCTGTTTAGACTGTATGCCCACAAGGTGCTGCATTCTGTGCTAATGGAGCTTGTTGGCACTTGCTCTCTTTAACCTGTACCATGCCAAGGGAATACTTCCCTTCCTCTACCCCTGTTGGCATTGGATAGACACTGAGCACTCTGTTTTTCTTGTTATTCTGTTATTCAAAATCTCTGGGTTTCTTCCAGGTATCCAGCTTTCTGCTCTTGAATTCCAGTGCATTCCAATGGTCACCCACCTCAACATACAGCTGCAATCTGTTGTTTTTGGTTTTATCTTGTGAACGACCAGGCAAGAGGTGGGTTCCTGTTTCTGCCATCCTGCACCTCTGGACTAGCAGATCAAATCTATCAATTAGCGGTACCTTGGCATGAACTTGCCTGATTTCTCCAATTGCTGCCATTTTCTTTGACCTGACGCTGCTGACTTTAGCCTAATGAAAACTAAAGCCAGAAGTAAGTCCCAGATAATGAATTTAAGTTAATTCTTGGTCCTTAAGAGCAGGAGTTTATGTGTCTTTCCTTGACTGTTGCTATTATTGTGATTACTTTCTTTCCCCACTGCCTTTTTTTCCCAATGAGTTTCCCACCATTTTTAAAGTCATCTCTTCTTGCTCCTAACTTTGACTTCAATGTGGCTGTGGCTTTTGATCTCATGGAGTTCCATCACCTTTAGTTCCATTGAAGCAGAAAGATTATTTCAGGGTTTCTTAGTTTAAATGCTTTAAAAAGAGATTAGATTCATCCAGCTGTCTTCTCCGACGGCATACATAAATTAGAAAGTTGAAAGAATGAAATCAGCTTACATATTAACTGCTAACTGTGTCCAAAGTCAGTTATGTGACACTAAGCTACTTTCATGACTTCAACCTTGTTGGACCTGGTGTGACATCTTGTCTAGACTTGTCCATAACTCATTTTGGAACTTTCCAGTGTAGACATATTGAATTATCACACAAATATATTATTATATTCTAGTACTTAACAACTCCTTCCCCTGAGGCAAGATTATCCATCCTTATTTAGCTACAAAGTTTTTGTTTTTTGGTATGGAAATTAGAAGTATGGAACTCACCCTTTAGAATATGTCTAACTAGGTGATCTCAAAAGACTCTTTTTTCCTATTTCTATTTCTGAAGCACAAGATTATAAATACAAATTTCTTTTAGGCTTTTAAAAATTTTCTCTGACTTTTTCAAAATGTGAAGCAAATAATGACAGATTTCTTAATAGTAACAGTCTTTATAAATTTAAAGCAAGATCTTTGCTAGAGAAAAGGTGATATGTGGTTCAACTGTCTTCCACATTCCTGTGTTCTCTAACATTGCTGTAGAAATAGGATGCTTATTAGTGAGAACTGCTCATGAGGTAGGCAATTTGGTGAGGAGGAGAGGAAACACTGTCCTTCAGAAGCTAGAGCTGGCCAGTGAGGAAACTCTCCTAAAGTAAGTGGCTTAGTTCTTCCTGAAGATATCAGCATGTCACTGGGTCAGGAACCACAAAGCCAGGGTAAAGGCCATTTGCAAATTTCTCTGAATTGAGCAGGAAGGAAGATACCGTAAGGGGAAAGACACTCTAAAGGTGAAGAGGGAGGCCTATATCTCAAAATCTCCTTTGGAGACCATTCAGAGTCTCAGTTCTGTTTTACACTGTAGAGCTGATTGCTGAAGTGATCATTCATTTACATATTAAAAGGAAAAAGGAAAGCCAATTAGCACAATTCACAGGGGTTCCCATGTATCCTCTAGGACACAAAGAACATGGTAGGTGGCAAAGATGAGAGAGAAAGATTGGCAAGCATGGGGATGGTGAAATAAACTCAAGACCCCTTGGACCTCAGAATTTCTAAGTTATGACATCACGGAGTGGCAGGAGACTGCAGAGTGCCCAGGAATGGGCTGGAAGTGGGAGAGGGGCATGAGAAGGAAGTACAGTGGAATTGCTGGATACAAGCTTCACAACTTTTGTGGTTTTGCTCATGTGCTTGGTAGTATGGTTCTGCCTTCTCTCTGTTCATGCACATAAGATGCATATATTAGGTTATATTGATATGGGAACAAAATTGGCTAAGATAAGCAGTCTTTTTGTTCAGGTTTATTCATTCTGGGACACCTGAAATCTACCAATGGCTTTTTTGATGGCAGTTTTCACATCTTTGTTCCTCAGGCTGTAGATCAGAGGGTTCAGCATGGGGATGACCACAGTGTAGAAGACAGACACCACCTTGTCTTCCTCCAGGGATTTGCTGGAACCACTTCGTATATACATGAAGATGAGGGTCCCAAAGAAGAGAGCCACAGCAGTGAGGTGGGAGGCACATGTGGAGAATGTCTTGGCCCTGCCACCTGAGGACTTCACCCTCAAAATGGCCTTAATGATGAGCAGGTAGGAGATCAGGATGACCAAGGCATTGGTCAAAATCACAACGTTGCCAAAGAAGACAAGAGTGATCTCAATGTTCGTTGTGTCACTGCAGGCAAGCTTCAGCAGTGGTGGGAGGTCACAGAAAAAGAAGTTGATCTGATTGTCCTCACAGAAGGAGAAGGAGAAGGTGCATGAGGTTCTCAGCATGCCCCCAGATACCCCACAGAAATAAGCTCCTAAAACCAAACTCCAGCAGACTCTGGGATTCATGGCCACAGTATAGAGCAGGGGGTTGCTAATTGCAACATAGCGGTCATAGGCCATCACAGCCAGCAGGAAACACTCTGTACTTCCACAGAATGTGAAGAAGAAGAACTGGACAGCACAGTGGCCATAGGTGATGACCATTTTGCCTGTGGCCAGTGTGGCCAGGATCTGAGGGGTGATGACTGAGCTGTAGCAGGCATCTAGGAAGGAGAGGTGGCTCAGAAAGAAGTACATTGGTGTGTGGAGTTGGACATCCACTTGGATGAGAACAACCATCCCCAGATTCCCCAGAAGGGTAACAAGATAGAACCCGAGGAACATCAGGAAGAGGGGAGTCTCCAAGTTGGGGTGGTCAGTGAAACCCATGAGAATGAACTCGGCTACTGTGGTGAGATTATTCTTGGCCATGGATTCAATGTGAACTGTTGGTCTGAGGGTGAGAATAAAGCAAAATAACAACAACAAAAAATTTCTTAGAATCAAAGAACAGAATCTTTTTCTCTATGGTAGAAGGTGAGTTTATAATTCTGGACCTATGGACAGAGTTGTTTTTCTGAAATCTTGAACCTGGTGGTTCCCCTTGAGCTGCTTCTGCAGAGCTGAGCTCTGAATTGGTGCTTCTGATTCAAATGAATTCTGCTTCACCTTGGGTATATCTGTAGTAATGTGAGACACATAGTTCCCAGGTTTAGAAGGGAGCAAGATGACATCTATTCTAAACTCATCTGGGCTGGAGTCTCCTCTACTGTAACCCCACATGGTCATCTAGTTACTACATGAGCCTCCATCTGTGGACAGCTCTGCCTGTAATTCTCTGTTTGCACCTGGATTATCCCTCTCTGTATCTTCTGATCACTGACCTTAGTTTTGTCCCTTCAAGGGACACAAGAATTTTAATCCCTTCTTATGAAATCTGTTCAGAGGGTGGAAGATGATGAACTGCTCATCATGTTAACTAATCACTTATTGTTATATTGATACATTTTCTTATTATTATATGATCATTCAGATTGTCCTGGTCAGTGTGTAATAATTAATAGATAATTTTTTTCTCTACATTAATCTTTACCAACTCAGCTCTGAGGTCATCATCTTCAACATATTGTTTAATTTTTTTCATCATTTAAAACACCATGATTATAAATAATGTATTCAAACTCATGGTCTCGCTACCTTTTAGTTGCATGGTTTTGGGAAAGTTACCTAACCCCTTTGTGCCTCAATTTCTAGTACACAACACAGAGAAAGTGTATCTATATCATAGGGTCATTCTAATATTAAATAAGTTAATACCTGTCACAGGTGAGGAGTAGAGCCCAGGACACAGAAAGAAGTGAAAAATGTGAGCTAATATTATTTTTGCTATTATTATCATTAATCTTAGAAAGTATCTAATGACTTCTAGTTCTGATGCATAATGTGCTTCCATCCAATAAACTGTGTTGTACTGCTAGCTGCATATCTCTTTAAATATTATATGTGTCCATATATATCATGTATGTATAGATAATTTTTGTTTCAAAAATTGAGTAAAATTGGACTCTGACTAAATGAGATGAAAAAGTCATTCACCCATCCTTTCTTCTCTCTTCCTTTCTATTCCATCAAAAAACTAATCTTTTACCCTGTTCATGTGATAATGCTTACTATGGTTGGTTATGAAAATAATTAGTGCTGTTTATTATGATTACATACATGTTGCACAAAAGACTAAGTAGTGTGACTGGATGTGTAAAGGAATCACTGTCACTAAACTTATGCTTCAGGACAAACTTTCAAATATCAAGTGAAATGAAAGCTCTTTCCTTGTACTTTACTAGATGCTCAAAATTATCACATTAAGTTTGCTTTATATTGAGTCATAGAAATTTTTGCATTCTCTATAATTTCCCATTGTCATAGGGCGTAGATCTGAGTTACATCGTAGTGTGTGCTGTTGCTGGCCACTTTCCAGGTCTATCCAGGATCCTCATTAACGTGCCTAATGTCTATGTGATGCTTGGGATCTTAACATGGAAATCAGGATTAATATCTTCTTTATGCAAAGGAATCTCTACTATTCTAGAACCTTCCCCATACAATATTTTATACATTCCTGGCAACAATCCTAGTTGTTAATGTCCTAGTGGATAAGGGACATTAATCTCATTTGTGGATGAGAAACAGACCAGGCATGGAAAACTACTTTTTGACCTTACATATGGAGGGGCCAGGGTCATCATCCAGGATTTCCAATTCCATTATCCCACTCTGCTCCCCTTGAACCATTTCCATGCCCTCCTAGTGCCACATCCCCAACCTTCTCAGGTTGGGATTTGCAAATTCAGAATTCTCAAATCTAAAATTTATCTTTAAATATCAAAATTAGATTTTTACTAAATCCTTTTCCATTAGTACAACTATTAATTGGTATTACAACATGGGATTGCCATTTGTGATGAGATCCATAGTAAGAAAAACTACTTACTCATTATAATACCTTTTTGTACTTTCTTTCATGCCTTTTTATATTTATAATTATCTTTCACTTCACACCCCTGTGAAATGGACATGAAATTTACATGATTGGCCTTGTTATTATTTTGTTGATAAGAAAATTGTTGCCCTGAGAGGTTAATGACTTCTTCAAAAGTCAAGGAATTCATTGTCTGCAGAACTGGGCATAGCACACAGGTCTTCTGGTGTCCATGGGAACCTTGCTGTACTTCCAGTTCTACTAGGACTTTCCTGCAACACGTTCTGGACTTGTGACAAGGCCCCCCAAAAGCCTGGGCATCTAAAATCATGTTAGCTTTATGAATGACATGGGTAGAGATTCAAGAAGCACACACTTTAATGGAGGGGTTAGAAAAAGCTGCTCTTAAGTCCAGATCATCCTTAGGGTCTGGCCAAGGACCCTACTTAGAGGGAGACATTAATGTATCATAGAACATGTGAACTTCTGGGACTGGGCCCTCCAGGCCACCCCAGCAGCAGGTCCAGGGGTGAGTCAGCCTTGTTGGAAGGCCCTTTTGGTATTGTTCAGGCTCCATGGTTGCCATCTTTATGAGAGGCACCGACTAGCTAAGGAAACTTTAAAGGTTTTCTTTCCCAACTTGAGCTTCACTCTCTATTCTGAAGAATACTGCAGCTGGATTATACGATCATTAAAGTTCTTCCATCTTTTATAACCCATGATTTTATGACTAGGTGTGCAGCTAAATGAGGCTCTTGGATGGATTTTCCTAGTATCTGTAACTATCTGCACACTTTTAAGCTACCTATTATTGGTTAGATAAAACATGCAGGCACTATTTCAAGTGGTTTATAGTTATTTAAACGTAACATTATGGAATCTCAGGTCTGAACCAAATGACTCACAAGTCCCCAGGTCCTGATGTCAGCCCTCATTGCTCACAGCAAGGCTCTTCTTCATTTTAGTTTATTGTTTCCTTCTTCTCACCCCATCCCCATCCCCATGCTTCCCCCCATCCTTGTGGGTATTCACTCTACTGTATTCAAAATATATATCCTTCCCCATTTATTCCTTTCCTATCTATTTAGAAATATGTATATCTTTAAAAAATACAGTGGTTTGTATATATTTTTAAAGTTCACATGTATGATATTGTTATAGAAATCTTACTTTATTTCTTTTTCCACTTCCACTATGTTTTTGTGATTTGCCTATATATCATAGGTAATTTTCTAATTTGTTATTTGTGACTTTATTATCTCTTCTTTGATAGGGTTACAGCATATTTAACTTACACAGTCTGCTAAAGATTATGAATACTTTACATATATCATCTTATTTAGTCCTTGAAATAGACCTGTAAGCAGATTGTTATCTATTTTTACCAAAGAAGAATTTAAGCCTCTGAGAGATTAATTTGTCTAAGATCACCCAGTGGAAGTGAAAGAGTTGGTTGATGATAATTATGTGCTGTTTGCTATAAATTTGTTTTGTTGTTTCCCTACATTCTATTGTAGTTCTACATTTTATGGAATAAAAGAAATCTCCCTGCTGTTAATCAGATCCTTTCTTCTTTCAAACCATTAAAGAACTTGACTAATTTCAACATCTTTCTCAGCATCCATTCCAAAAATATCAAAGTCCATTTCTTTTTTCCTTATTCCCTTCCCATGCTCTCCTTCATTCCTTTGTTATTGAGAAATTTATTTGTTAAACAATCATACGAATTTTAACAAAATAATATATAATGTTCCTTCCTTCTTTTTTTTCCTTCCTTCCCTCCTTACTTCCTCCCTCCCTCCTTCCTTCCATTCTTCCTTTCATTGTTTCTTGTGCTGAGGATGCAACCCAGGGTCTCACATGTACATGGTAAGTACTCTACAACTGAGTTATATCCCTAGTCCCCAGTTCTTCTATCTTTTTTCTACATAGGGTTTTGCTAAGTTGCCTGGGTTGGTCTCAAACTTTCAATCCTCCCAAGTAGCTGGTATTATAGGTGTGCACCACCATACCTGGGCTCTTTTGTCTACCTCTGGCCTAGTTCCTGGGTGCTCCCTCTAACTAAATTATCTACTGTGTCTCACCAGCGATCAGTAGGCAGATTGTGGGGGTCCTGATTGCAGGCACATTGGGTGTATGCCACGCACATACCAGGCCACCTCATAGAAGCTCTACTCTTTCCTGCAGTCCTGCAAGTTGTGAGTAGACATGAAAATTTTAGGGATTGTACAAAGTGAAAAACAGAAAGGTTAAGGAGTTGCCCAAATTCCTGCACATCAAGAGAGGAACAGAATCAATAGTTGAACCCAGGACTTTCTAGCTCCTAATTCTGTACTCATTCCACCCACATCATATGACTCTCTTAGGAGAAGAGAATTACCTTTCCTGAAGATCCAAAACCAAACATTTAAAATCATAGCACCTCTCTAAGACCATTGGACAATACTAAGTTCCATGGAAGGAGAGAGTTAAGGCTGATTTTGGAGTATTTTATGTGATCCAAGCTTTTTTCTTCTTCTTTCCTTCTTCACAGGTTAGAACAGACTTAGTTGTACCATATCTAAATTTAGTATGCCTTTGGAAAAATTTCTTGACTACTTATAACCTTAGTTTTCTCAAGAATAAAATGAGGACAGAATAATGACTTTTTTTGAAAATTTAGGATGAATTTTTAACTAATGATAATATTTGCTTCTATTCAAAAAGAGAAATTTCCAAAATATTTTCCAGAAGGAAAAATTACAAGACCTGGCTGGTGATACCAGGTTTTTATGATATTATTTAAGGCAACAGCTTCCATCAACCCAGCAGAGCTTACAAAAGAGAAAGCAAAGGTTTATGGCCAATGAACATTTTAAGAAGTCCAAGGGACACTTACAGATTAACATTATTACCTGTAATATGCTTTGATTACAATATGCAACATGGAAGAATATGAAATCTCTGAAGGGCACAGGGTAGGTGAGATGCTTCATCTAGGAAGAACCCTTCAGAGAAGAGATGGTCCCTACATCTTGTACTTATTTAACTTGCAACCTTCTCTCAAATTCTTTCTTCTCTTGCTTCCAAATGTTGAGTCCTTTGTGGAAAGCGAAGGAGTTCAACAGCTTTAACTCTCCTCACCATAGTGGAGTCAATGCCTCAAAAGTATTATACATTTACTGAGCTATTTCTTTGATTCAGGTAGATGTGAAATACTTAAAGACTCTATTTCCTTTCACTTGACAATAACATTATGACTTAGGAATATTTATCCTTATTTTACACACGAGGAAACAAAGGCTTAGAATCACAGCTAGATTCTACCCTGGGCCTCTGATCCCTGTTGAATGAATAGGCTCTGTTACTTTTCCAATTACTGGTAGACACTGAACATCTGCTCTGTGTCAATCACGATGTTACACATTCTGCACATGTTGTCTTATGCAAATTTCACGACCCTATAAATTTTGTACTGGAGAAGACGAAGACTCTGAGTAGTTAAGTAACTTACCCAAGGTCACATGAGAAGTCAGTGAAACATTTGGAATCTCACCCCAGGTTTATCTTATTCCAAAGCCAGAGTTTTTAATACACATAGTTAGTTCCCCTCCCAGCACAAATACAGAAAACACAGTAATTTACTGTGACACATCTTTTATAAACTGGCACTTTCTAATATCAACTGCCCATGCAGCTATATTTTCTAAAATTTACCTAGTGACACATAAGCCCATGGAGATTAAAGCTGTAGGTTTTTAAAAAATTGATTCAGTCTTACTTGCATATTTCATGCAAGAGTCAACATCTGAGGCTGGACCCTGTCCCATGAGATGACAAGGTCTGATAGCAAAGTCTAGATTTTCTGCCCAGTTCCACCTTCCCTATTTCATATGGACCTTCCTTCAGCCAGTATCTTCCCAGAATGGTAGTTACCTCAATATTACCTGGTGGAACAATCCTGTTGGATTAGTCTTGGGCTTGGACTCAAACCAGTTAAGGTAACTCAAGCAATTTGTACAAAGCAACTGAGATTGCTCAGATAAACGAATGCAGCTGACAAACTTTGGTTTCCTTCTCACTAAGGAAACTGTGTGTACTTAAAATGCTTTGGAGGTGGTTTTGTGGGAGAGAGGCAGTGAGCCCAGGGGCTTTTCTCTGGATCTCAAGTCAGCACTGGGGCATCCCAGGCTCCAGGGGAAAGCCAGTCCGGTCAGGGAGAGCACACTTCAGCAGAGGCTCATTATCTCGTCTTCTCTGCACTCCTTAGAGATATAATCAAGTCTTCTGGGATTTCATGGCAAGCCCCGAGCCTTGTTAGTTTTAAAGCTCAAGTGCAGCTTTGCAGGGAAGGATTTGGTTCTTTTCCACCACTGGTCCTTGTGTTCTGCTGTCCTGCTGTGAGTGCTCTGAGAACTGGAAGTCGTCGGATGAGGAATTTTGGTGAATTCTTTTTCTGCTGCAGCCATCCATGGTCCTGATGTCAAGTCCCTTCTCAGGGGCTGAAACCTCGCTGTACTGTCTGCTCAGTGTTTCATAAGGAGGAATGATTATGGGCCCAGGAGGGAATGTGTCTGGGGTGGTGTGCACACACCTCATTTGCATCTACACTGGGTAGATTGTTAGCTCACCTCCTTGAAGACTCATCTCCAGGATACCTAGGTCCACTTTCTCTGGCTATTACAACTTAACTCTCCCCTGGTCTCTGAAATCCACAATTTCTTTGTTAGAACCACACCCTGTGGCCCCAAATTCCACTTGACTTACATTGTTCATAGTATTCTTTAATGGTTAGTCTCATCTGCTCAGTTGGACTGTGGGTTCTTGGAAAACCCTTCTTGCTTTCTACTAATTATATGAAGGACTTAGCTTTGCCTCCAGGCAAGGGATTTGGCTTTTTTTAGTTCATGCCAATCACTCACTGTGAGCTTCCCCCAGTAGGTGGGGGTGTGACTTCCTAGAGATCCCCGGGAAGGACATAGCTGTGAGTCCTTAGCATCAGTGCTCACAGTAGCTGCAGATGGACATGTGACTGGTACCTGGGGTACTCACAGATGGTCTTTCTTCGTGTTAGACTTTGTAGTGTTTATTTATGGTGGCTTTTGTTGCCACCAGAGGGAAAGTTAGTAGATGTGGCCTGATGAAAAATATAAATTTCTGGAACAAATCATACCTGAAGACATTAGAATCAATGTCCCATTTTCATTTGCAAGAGTTGATAAATTTCATTTTTTATTTTGTAAGTAAATTTTATTGGGTTTTCAAATCAATTCAACTGAAAAAGTTTTACTACCAACTCTGAGGTATTTATTGTTTTATGTATTCATAAAGATATAGTACTATCTAGAAGAATATATACCAAACGAAGGTATTTATTGTTTTGTATATTTATATAGGCATTGGAATAGCTAGAAGAATATAGATCCCTCAAATGAGTATCACTAAGCTTTATAAAAAGGTTATCACTTTTATAATCTTTGGAGATTTATTAGAAAATATTATCTGGAGGAAAATATTTCAGAATTTGTAGTACAATAGAAAGGGCAATGGGTGAAAACAACAAAGGAAAACTGGAAAAATGAAAATAGTGAGTACCTGCCTGACATAAAGCTTACCATGAAGCTGTCCTTACGAAACACTGTTTTCCAGGCCTTAAGAATGTGTAGATGTACCAATATAACAAAGCACAAAGCTCAGAAGCATATCCAAGTGTACATGAGGAGCTAGTATAGAATAAAGCTGGTTTGTAACATCAGTGGTAGAAAGAAACATTTATTGAATCACTGATGGTGGAATTAGTGGCTATTTGGAAAGAGAATGTGAACTATATTTAAGAACTTATATGAAAAAGTTAGCTATATTAAATGTTATAAAGACAATATAGGGGAATCTTTGTCCCTTTGTCATTTCTTGGTGGGAAAAGTATTTTTGTAAAGTCTAAAAACAGAAAGAAACCATAAAGGTGTATGTGTTTGTATTAAATGTTAAAATTTCATTCAAAAATAGACAAAATTCTAAAAGGAATTTTATTTATTTATTTTTCATTTTTATTGGTTCTCTTTAGTTATACATGACAATAGAACATACGATGACATAATTGTAAAAGTATGGAGTATACCTTGTTCTAATTCAGTAGCCAGTATTTCCTCTTCCTTTCCTTTCCTTTCCTCTCATCCCCTGTTCTCTTCCCTCTACTCTACTGATCTTTCTGTTATTTTAGTAATAGTTCTTTTCTTTTCTTTTTTTTTTTAGAATTAGTGCTTTGTTGATGTATTGATGGTGAAAATCACTGTGATATATTCATATATGTACATAGGAAAATTGAGTCTGATTCATTCCATGAACTTTCTCTATCCAAATCCCCCTCTCTACCTTTCATGCCCCTTTGTCTATTCCTCTGATCTTTTCCTTATTTTGGAGTAACTTCCACATAGCAAAGAAAACATTCAGCCTTTGGCTTTTTGAGCCTGGCTTATTCCACTTAGCATGATAGCCTCCAGTTCCATCCATTTATGGGCAAATGTCATAAAGTCATTCTTCTTTATGGCTGAATAATACTCCATTGTGTATATATATACCACATTTTGTTTATCCATTCATTTGTTGAAGGGCACCTTGTTTGGCTCCATAGCTTAGCTATTTGAATTGTGCTGCTCTAAACATTAATGTGGCTATATCACTGTACCATGCTGATTTTAAATCCTTTGGATATATATCAAGGAGTGGGATAGCTGGGTCAAATGGTGGTTCTATTACTAGGTTTTGAGGAATCTCCATACTGCTTTCCAGAATAGTTGCATCAATTTTCAGTCCCACTAACAATGTATAAGTGTACCCTTTTTCCCCCGTCCTTGACAACAATTACTGTTGTTTATATTCTTTGTAATTGTCATTGTGATTGGAGTGAGATGAAATATCAGTGTGGTCTTAATTTGCCTTTCTGTAATTGCTAGAGATGTTGAACATGTTTTCATATATTTATTGACCATTTATATTTCTTCATTTGAGAAGTGTCTGTTTAGTTCTTTTGTCTATTTATCAATCGATTTATTTGTGTTTTTGCTTTAAGTTGTTTGAATTCTTTGTATATCCTGGATTCTAATGCCCTGAGGAGCAGGTGGCAAAGATTTTCTCCTATTCTGTTGGCTCTCTCTTCATGCTCTTGATTGTTTCTTTTGCTGTGAGGAAGCTTTTCAATTTGATGTCATCTCATTTATTGATTTTAGTATTCCTTCTTGTGCTTTGGGAGTATTGTTAAGGAAGTCAGTTCCTGAGCCGACGTGTTGGAGTGTTGGGCCTACATTTTATTCTGGCAGGTGGAGGGTTTCTGGATTAATTACTAGGTCTTTGATTCACTTTGAATTGAGTTTTGTGCACAGTAAGAGATAAGGATTAAATTCCATTCTATTACATGTGGATTTCCAGTTTTACCAGCACCATTTGTTACAGAGACTGTCTTTTTTCTAACTTATGTTTTTGGCACGTTTGCCTAATAAGAGATAACTGAAACTATGTGGGTTGGTCTCTGCGTCTTCTATTCTGTTCCATTGGTCTTTATGTTTGTTTGGGTGCCAATACCATGCTGTTTTTGTTACTATACTTCTGTAATATAATTTGAAATCTGTTATTTTAATGCCTCCTGCTTCACTTTTCTTGCTAAGGATTGCTTTGGCTAGTCTTGGTCTGTTATTTTTCCAAATGAATTTAATGACTGCTTTTTCTAATTCTGTGAAGATCATCATTGGAATTTTGATGGGAAATGCATTGAATCTGTCTAACAATTTAGGTAATATGGTCATTTTGATAATATTAATTCTCCCTATCCCAGAACATGGGAGGTCTTTCCATCTTCTCAGGTGTTATTCAATTTCTTTCTTTAGTGTTCTGTAGTTTTCATTGTGAGGTCTTTCACCCCTTTTGTTAGATTGATTCCCAACTATTTGAGTAGTTTTCCTGATTTCTCTTTCAGTATGTTCATCATTGGAATATAGGAACACAATTATTTATGGATATTGATTTTTTATCCTAATACTTTGTTCATTTATGAGTTCTAGAAGTGTTCTGGTGTTTTTTTTTTTTTTGGTTTTCTAAATATGGAATCATTTTGTCCACAAACAGATAATTTGAACTTTTCCTATTTGTATCCCTTTAATTTCCTTTTCTTGCACGATTTCTCTGGTTAGAGTTTCAAGGACTGTGTTGAATAAGAGCGATGAAAGTGTCCATCCATGTCTTATTCCTGTTTTTAGAGGAAATACTTTTAGTTTTTCTCCATTTAGAATAATGTTGGCCTGTGGTTTGTCATCTACAGGCTTTATAATGTTGAGAGAAGTTCCTTCTATCCCTAGTTTTTCTAACATTTTACACATGAACGGGTACTATATTTTACCAAATGCTTAAAAAGGCATTTCTCCCATCCATGGTAGGCATCTTCTGTTGAATATACCTCCCATCATCCTCAAATCATTCCTTTCTTTTCATTTCTAGCTGCTCATGGTTTATTATTTGGGTTGTCCTAGGCTATCCTAGGTTATGCTACAGAGATAACAAAATCTCAGTGGTTAAAAAAACAGTGATTAATTTCTTTCTCTTGGCACATATTTTTCACAGGTCTGCATATTAGCATTTCTAAGGGACCCAGGTGGAGCCACCTCCTCTATGGTGTGGATGCCACAGTGCCCCAATCCAACCAGCCACAAGGGGACAGGCAGTGAAATTCTAACATGTGTGCCTATCTATGTGGTCAGACACCAGCACTGTCTGTCCCAGTGTCCCTCAACTCTATCCCTTCCTCTTGTCTCCTACATATCTCCCTTCATTTACTCTTGCCTCCTTATCATCCATTTTTTTCATAGAACCTGAAGAAGTAATCTAAAACCTACATTGGATGCTGTAACTTCCTTATTAAAAACCTTCCATTGGCTTTCCATTGCACTCTGAATTAAACTGGATTTCTTACTGTAGCCTACATGAACACGAAATCTACTCTGTGCTTTCCTCCCTCTCTCCCTGCCTTCTTTCTTACTTTCTCTTGCTTCCTTCCTTCCTTCCTTCCTTCCTGTACTAGGACTAGGACCCAGGGCTTTGCACATGCTATGCTAGTGCACCACCACTGAGCTACTTCCCTCGACCTTGCAGTCACCTTTTTCTTCATCTCCTCTTTTCAATCTGTCCACAAGAGCCCAGCTTGTTCCTGCCTTGTGCCTGCACAGTTGCTCTTCCCTCTGTCAGAGATGCTGTCCACACAAGCAGACCCTTTAGTGATTTTTTATCATTCAGGTTTCAGTGTAAATACCACACCAGAGAGATCTTTTTTGACCTCCAAGAATCCCCTTCTCTTCTCTTACATCATCAGTCCATATTTCTTTATAGCACTTTTTTCTCTTCTATTAGAATATGAGCTCCATGGGAACAGGGATTTTGTTTTTCTTGTTTACTGCTGTATCTTCATTGCCTAGGGTACTTCCTAGTGCATACTAAGCACTCAATAAACATTTGTCAAATAAATGAAAGAAGAGATCCTTAATGTTATTATAATTCTATCAGAAAAATCAAGCACTTCAATAGAAACATAAGCCAAATATTGAGATGGGGTGGGGGGAAGTGAGGCAGTCAGAGTAGTTAAAAATTTTGAGTCAATCAAGGGAAAACTGGTTCTTTTCCTTTAAGATCAATTTGACATTCTCCAATGCTAGTGAGAAGGGTCTGGCAAGGTGGTTCTGGATGCAGACACTCCTCCTGAGCCAGGAACCACATTATTTCTATTGATGTCTGAAGCACAAATCCAAGGCTGGACCTAACCAGAATTTCCTGTGCCCATGTCCTAGGTTTGGGGGAAGGGAGAGGATGACCAATTGAAGGGAGAACATCCTATAAAAAGGGCAAACCCAGCCTCTTTGGCTGCCTCTTTGGCTCTGTCCCCTTCTCCCACTCTGGGGGAAGTCTGCTCCTTTCCCTATGCTTTGCTTTCTATTATTTTCTTAAAATAAAGTCTGTCTCCTGTGTTTGCTTTGGCGTCCCTCGGTTTCATTCTTTGGCTCCAAGAGGACACGAACCCAACATCCACAAAATTGGCATCAATATCATACTTTATTCATAAAGATGGACAATAGTGTCAACTAAAAGCTAATTAATATAAAAAAATAAATGGGCAAAAGTTTTGAATGCTGAATTTACAAAAGAAGAAATACAAATGGCCAAATGTATGAAAAAGTTTAATAATGAAACAGGAAGTAAATATCACAAATTTCTGGAGTCATGACATACCTGTTTTCTTTCATAATCATCAGATATTTAAAAGATAATCACTATTCATTATTATTACAGGTCCTGGGAAACGGTTTTCTTCATATACTGTGGAATGCTGTGGGGTATCTTGATGGTAGCTTTCTAATTTGTATGAAGGTCCTTAAAATGAGGAATTCCCTTCTCCCCAGAGTTCTGCTTTTAGGAAATTATCCCAAGGAAATAATCATTAATGTCTACAAAGATCTGTGGTCATGGTAACATTATTTCTTAATAAAATATTGACATGATCAAAGTGACCACAATCATTTAGGTGAACTAGGATATGTCAGATGTGAGGCTCCTGCAGTTCAAATGCTGTAAGCAAATCCCAACATACACACTTGCTTTTAGTTCTTGAATGTTGAAAGGGTGGAGTTGAGAAGGGCCACTGTCCACACAGGAAGCTGGGAAATTTCCCCAGGTATAAAGGATTCAAAGAGACTTTCTGGGAAGTACAGGGATGCAAAAATACCCTCAACATTTCTGGATGGGGAGTGAGGCTGTGCAGAATCCATCAAAGAGGGTGGAAGGAGAGGACTTCCTTCAGGCAGAGCTGAATTGCTGGTGGCAGGTGTTGGTGCTAGATTCAGCACAACAGATGATGTAGGATATACATTTTTTGGGAATATAAATTTTCTCTATCATGTGTAAGTATAAGATAGATGCATATCTTTATTAGTAAGTTTTCTTTTTTTGCTGTTAGAACTTTATAGTTATTCATAGTAGTTGGGTTCATTGTGGCAAACTCACACATGCATGGAAATAGGTTTCAGTCTATGATCCCCTCTTTCCCCTCCTCCTCATTAGCAAGTTTTCTAAGTTAAATTTGTTATAATTCTCTATCTGTATGTGTACACACACACACACACACACACACACACACACACACGTACAGAGTTTTCCCTCAGTTTCCTCAGGGTATTGGTTCCAGGGCCAAAACCATGGATGCTCATTTCCCTTATATAAAGTGGCCTGGTATTTGCTTGTAACCTAATTATGTTCTCGCATCTACTGTGATTCATTGCTAGATAACTTGGTATTACAGTGGGTCATGGTCTCTCCCACGTGGGTAACTTAAGTTAATCTTTTTCATATTAACTTACTCAAAAGAGCAGTGTAAGAATAGTATATGAACTTCATTCCCAGTTTTCAAAAAATGTGTAAAAGCCTATAGAAAAAAATTCCGCACAAATATAATAGTACCAGATCCTGTTCCAGGTGTTTTACGTGTATCATTTTGTTTAAAACTTCCATAACTACTCCAAGAAGTGGGCATGGAGAGGTTACATAACTCCCTTAGACTTACAAGGTAGAGGGAGGATTTAATCTCTCACGATTGACTGTCAGAGCTTATGTGCTAAATAAGTACATTCTAGCGCATTTCCCTTCAACTGTGAACAGTGCTTCCTGGGATGGTGTGATTATAGTGGTTTCCATTTCTTCCTTTATACCTTTCGGACATTGTCCAAGTTTTATGTACTAAATAAGCTTATTAATTGTCAGCTGAGTGTCACCAGGCAGTGCAGCATGGTGCACTGAATCAGCCTCCCCTTGTTCCAATCTGAGCTCTTCCCTTTACTGCACAAGAGATTATTTCTCTTCCCTCAGTTTATTCTTTTATAGAGTAGAACGATAGTATCACCTCACAGGATTTTTGTTGATGATCCAATAGACTAAATATAAATAAAATTAATGTGGTGTGCCAGGTACCGCTCTGGGTACTTTATATATATGTGTCTATAGTTAATTAAGTATTAGTTGAATAAATGAGTGAGCATACTACTAGGGCTTCACATAGTCACCTATTTCACTTGTATCTTATAAATGAAATGGGTCAGAAAGGGTCACTCCTCAGAGAGCAGAGCCCAGAGTAGCTTTCTCATCCCCCAGGCAGGGTTGAATTACAGTGGGGACTGACAGACAGGTGGAAGGTTGAATGGGGCAGAATTGAGGATGCTAACAGTGCAGGGGCGCTTTTGGGAAGGGTTCTGTCCTCTGGGAGTTGCAGAAGCTTAATTAGAAGCTTGGGGCCTGATTAGAAATTCTAGTCCATGGCACATCCCTCTGCCTCAGTCTTCCAATTGCCTTCTTGGGATGAAGGATTAAGTCCAGAATGGGAAGGAAATACAATGCCTATTAAAGGGTGCTCCTGTGGGTGCTCGGGCTGGTGAGTTGCAGGTGCTGAAGATGTCCATTTCTCTGGCTCTCAAAAGCCCCACATAGGCTCCACATTCTGCCCACACTCACTCAAGCTTCTGGGCTAGGGAGGGCCTCATGGTCCTGCTGAAGGTGAGTGTGACTGGTAAATCAGAGAGAAAGAGAGCCACAGTCCAGATTAGAAACGTCCATGACACCCTGAATCTTGGTTTCCTCTCTTCTTCTAAATTGGGGTTTTCTTTTTGTTCCTTTACAAAGTAGGGTCAGGGCTGGAGCAGTGTCTCAGTGGTTACGGTGCTTGCCTGGCATGTGCAAGTACACGGGTTCAAACCCCAACACCCACATACACAACTAAGTGTCTGAGCAACAAGGGCCATGTGAAAAACTCAATAAAAATTTATTCACTCTGTCTCTCTCTCTCTCTCACTGTCCTTCTCTCTTTAAAAAAAAGTAAAGTAGGGTCAATATTAAGTGTGATTTTCCGGGGAGTGCAATGTGCTGGGATTTAGTACCTTCACTTCCTCCTTGCAGGCACTTAGCATCTTTGGTCTTGGGTTTTCTCATCTATAACATGGGACTGATGATATCTCCCAAATGTGTGTGTGTGTGTGTGTGTGTGTGTGTGTGTGTGTGTGAAGAGAGAGAGGGACAATCAAAGAGAGAGATAGAGAAAGATAATCAATTTTATTTAGTTTTTCATGTGGCTTTTGTTGCTCTGACACTTTGTTGTATACATGGTGCTGGGATTTGAACCTGCATCCTAGCACATGCCGGGCAAGCACTGAAACTGCTGAGCCACCACTACAGTCCTTCCCAAATGTATTTTATGTGACTATTTTCAGTATGAGAAGACACAAAGTAGGTGACATCTCCTGAAAATGTAAGGATGCTATTTAGATGTATGGGGGTATAAATGAGAAAGTGGGGAGGGTAAGTACAGCCATTGTTGACTCTCTAACAAATTTGTAAAACTCTGCCAGGTGTTTGGAGTGATTCGGCGTGATGTAGAGAGCTGGAAGTTTTAGTTAGGTCCCCAAACAGAACAAGCTCCTTCCTGGTAGAGTTATTTCTCCATCCTTGGAATTGTTCCCGCCCTTAAATGTCATTGTTCAGAAAGGATCACTGTCAGCTCAGAAATCATCAGTCAGTGATGCTAGGGAGGGGATTTCTGTGCTAGAACACAGATAAGTCTTGGATCCCTGCAGTTCAGAGTCCATGGAGCTACTTTCTGTACTTGGCTGAGTCACTTCTAAGGTAGAGGGAATTGTGATTTTCCCATTTAGAAACTGGTCAGCTGGATGCTGACTTTGGAAGAAGCTCAAGGAGTTTAGAGGGTGAAAGAGCCTCTGCCAGAGCTAATGAGGAGCAATTCCCTTGGTCATATTTTGTAAGATTTGCTCTGTCTAGGAATCCCCAGCATCCCAGGTCCTTTCCCGTCTTAATGCCCATTGATGGAAGGGCAGTTCATCTGCTACCACTGCTTCTGAGAAGTAAAGCACATAGCAGCTCTGGGATAAGAAAAGCTACATACTCTGAAAACAGGAGCAGCCCGTGCAGCAGAAAGAGCATCTCATCAGGCTGCAGGAGACCTGGGCTCAGGTCACCCCAGCCTTTACTGATGGTTGACTGTATCTGGGTAAGATGTTCATCATCTTGGGCTTCTCTTTCCTCTTCTCTAGGATGGGGGTAATGCCACTTCATCTATTCAAAAAGGCAGGAGGTTGGAACCAGGCCTTTCAGAGGCTCCTTGAAGTTCTAAAATTCTACTGCATTCAATCTGGGAAGCAGATAGGACAGACAGATAGGATCAGGGAGAGGGCAAGCATTTGGACAGACTTTATACGCCATTGCAGAAGCTGACTGCAGGATCACAAAGTGAGGGAGAATCTCAAGATTTCAATGTTACACCCCACCCTCCCCTGGCTATTTCAGACAGGGCATGCATACCTCTATAATATCTTATTGGGCAGTTTTGAGGTGTGGTGGAAAGGGCCTGGGTCCCAGTTCTGGAAGATTTTCTTTCTTTCCTGGCTGTGTGACCCTTGGACATGTCCACTGAACTATCTGTGTCCCATTTTCTTTACCTGAAAATGGGTTGTGTGAGGGTCAAATGAGGTAGCAGGTACACAATGCTCTAAAGTGAAGGAGTATGAGTAATTTGTAGTATTTGGGAGAGGGAATTCACATCTTCTATTGTCTGCAAAAGAATCATCTTTTGTTGAACGCACAATATTTCATCTCATCTCACAACACTCCTGCAGCTTAGGAAGCATCAGGACCATCTTACAGAACAAAGAGCTGAAGTCCAGGGAATTTAAGTGGCTGGCTGGGATTTAACCCCACTGTGATAGAACTTCAAAGCATTTTGGTTCCTTGGCATCATGCTGATTCTACCTTTCTGCTATTTTCAGTGCAATGCATTTCTAGAAAATATTTTCCCCATGTCTTTATGAGTTTTTATTCAATTAGAAAATGATGAACTAAAATTTTCTGAGGGAAACAGGGAACTCTTGAATAGAGACTATTTTTGTCCTTAAGTTGAACCATTTCAAATCTGGCAGAAGGACCAGGAATACATCTTTCATCATTGGAACATCCTGAGGGTTCAAGCCTTCTCTGTCACACTGAGTGGCAGCCAAAACACTCTGTACTTCATTCTGCTTTCCTCTTTAAGGCAGCACAGGCAGGTGATGTCAGTTTGATTGTAGGGGCAGAGGGCAAATCGCCATCATCCGTGACTGTTCAGTTCCATATATTTCTCACTTCATACCTGGTGTCCAGCACAGTGCCTGGCACAGAATACATGGGCAGAGCCTTTATAAATCTTTATTGCATGATTCCAGCTGTGAGAACTGACTACATAACTTTAGGCATAGAACACCATCTTTATGTGTCACCATTTTAAAACAACTTTAAACTGACTTGGAGGATTTAAGTGGATTAGTTTTACTGAGCTACATAAATACTCTTCAGATCCATGACTATTTATTTCCCACTGTATGTGCTATGATAAAGCTAATCTCTGATCCCCTGCAAGTGCAAACTTTTTAATTTTAGAATCATCTTCCTGTGCATTTTCTTGTTTGAGTCCTAACAGCTTCTTGGTTCTTAGTCCAGCATTTTCTCTGCTCTAGGATGACAGATGGAGCTTATTAAAGATTGCTGGACTTTCTCTCTTCTAACCCCTGTTAGTTTTCTGAGGTTAAGAAGAGGTTTGGGGAGCATTAATAATTTCAAAGAGCAGACAGTCTTCTTTTAGCTTGGGAATGGGTAAGGATTATATATCGTATGTGTGTGTAACATTGGCTGATATAGAAAACAGGCCATCAGTCTTGCACAGACCTTACTAATGTGTGGGGAGGGTGACTCAGAGTTGGAGGACTCTACCACAACAAGGCCCTCATAAGTGAAGTGTTTCCATGCTTGATCAATAATTTGATAACAGATTGTTGAGAATATTAAATGCTGATATAGCTCAATATGGTGGAAGATACCGTTCAGGATTTGCTTTCTTCTGGTGCATCCTTAGAAGCCAATGATTTAAACTATTTTGTGGGGTTCAAAAATAGGAAACTGATTCTTCAGTGTTCTATGCGTACTTTCCCAGTGACTTAGTTTATCTCAATGCCTGGGACCAAATATTTTCCTCTGAGGCCCCACACATCCACAGTTCTTCCTACATTGGTATTATGTGGAGTTGCTATTTTCCCTACCCTTAATCATTAGGGAATTGATTAGCTGTTCTGTCTAGAATTCTAAATCATTCTGCACTATTTTAAGAAGTTAGACAATGCATCACATGGCAAGGTGATAGTTCTTAAAGAAAACATACTTTGTAGTTATTCTGATGATCAGCAAACCATGGGGAAATCTTGGTTTCCCTTAAAAATTTCCTGTGCTCATTAAAATGGACAGAGTTGATGCTCAGGAGGATCACATTAGGTTTGCTGTGAGTTGGAAGACCCTCTCCCCACACTCCATGATGCTTACTGTCTCACAACGAAGGCCTAGGGAGCTATCTTGAGATTTTTAAGATTTCAGGAGCTGGCTGTAGTACCACAGGCTTGGAGAGCTCCCTAAGCTTTCCCATTTTATCCTTGAGCATCTGCCTTTCTCTATCATCCATACATAGATCAGTCTGATTTAGATCGAATGACTGTTCGTACTTTGTCTTTCCAGAACCCATTTGGCAAAGTTCTCTGGCGACACTGTTATTGGTCTGATGCTGATAGGGATAATTATTCTGATTATCCTGGCATCCAGCAAATGGGCAATTTTATTTTGTATTTATTTATTCATCGATACTTCCTTCCAAAAGGGATTTAGAGTGGTTTATAAAAATGCATAACATGCAACAAGATCAGATAAATTAAAAATGAGGAATGTGATTTGGACAAGGGGAGTATCTATAGGCAGATGGTAATAAGGAGTGGGAGCAGGGTTGGTTATTATGACTGTCATCTTGCAACTTAATTCTGTGCTAAAGATGATGGTCCTTAGTGGGGAAGACTCCTGGTTAAGAGGTTTTTCTGATAGTAACCCTGAGCTTCTCTTCTGCTCTCCTTTTCCTGCAGAAAAGACATATAAATCAAGGTGATGTTATAAGAAGGAGAACATAAGCAGTTTTTCCAACTCAGAATTGGGAAAATTTGCCAAAGTTTTTGTTTAATGTTCATCTCTTCCTTGCCCAAATAAAAGAGGATAATATATGAAAAGTTCTGGGCATATGAAAGTGCTTAGAACATGGTAACTCTCATTATTCCTGTACTCATGAACAATGGGACAGTGTTTGAGCATGACCCTTGAGACTGACAGGTCATGATTCAAATCCCTGCTCAGTTGTTTACCTAACTAAGTCATTGAACAGCTGCCAGCCTCTGTTTGCCAGCCTCTAAGTATGGATAAGAAGAATATGTGTTAAGTTGGTGTATTTGCATGAGAAATAAATGAGGCACTTTATATGAAGTATATAGAAGGGTATTGAACATAGGGTATGTACGCTCTCCATGTCAGCTATTATTGCTATCAAAAAATAAAAGTACAACCAATTTATTTTAAAGGTCTAGTTGGATTTTTTGATTTTTAAAATTGGGCAGCACCTCATTGTATACAATAGAATGAGTGCATTCTATACAATAGAATGAGTGCTCCAATGTGTTGAGAAAAGGAATTTGGTTTTAAAGGTAGAGAAGTGCTGAGGAAAGCAGAAACAACAAAAATCAGATTGGTCAATTCGAGGTTTCTTTCTGTATAAAGGGTAAAGCAGCTAAAAATCTGCCCTGTTTAGATAGTTACATCTCTCCTGAATTCTCGTAAGGCCAGATAAACAACATAGGCTTGTCCTAGTGATGTAGGATTTGAGCGTGAGTGGCTCCATCTTGGTTGGGTGTGCTGGGTCTAATGCAGGAGCTCAGTCTCAACCAATGGACACTCATGCATTTCCTTTAATGTCATTAATAGATATTATTTTCCTCTCACAGAACAGAATGTGGTCTTGGAGGGTCTTCAGTACTGTTGACTTGGTGAGGGCACAGACTCAGAGATGACAAAACCTGAACTTGAATACAGACTTCCAAGTGCTCTTTCCTGCCTCCTTACCATGTAACCTGGCTTATTATGATGCCTTGCCTTTGCCTCATTATGCCACACACTCCCCCAAGAAAAGAGCTCCCCCCAGCAGCAGAACCCTGAAGTGACTTAGAAAGGTGGTAGGATGGAGGAAGTCTTTGACTTTGCCTCTCCTCCAGCTGGGGCTGGCTGAAGCTGGGTAGCTGGTCCTGTTACTTGGGTTAATGTGTGGGTCTGGTCTAGGTTAGAGGAAAGCATGGTGAATTTAGAGGCAGAAGTGCTTTTTCTTAGTTGCATGGTTTTGAGAGAGTGTCTTACTCAATTTGAGGCTGATTTTATTTAGCAATAAAATGGTAGTAAATTAAATTTCTGAAATGGCTAAAGAACCTAGCAGTTGAAAAATCATTTTTGTAACAATTTCAGTTGTGAGGTGTGTACTCTGTTGTTAGGTACAGTGTGTTTCCATGAATTCTATCTGTTATTTCTCACAGCACCGAAGTGCTATTATTGTTATTGCATAGGTATCAAAATTGAGATTCTAGAAATCAAGGAATTTGTCCAAGGTCACACTGATAGAAATGACTGAACTCAAGTTTGGAACAAACTCTGTCTGTCTGTAGGGCTCATTTCCTAGCCACTATGCTAAGTTTCTGGGGTCCAGCCTTACTCATTGTGGAATTTTCAGTACTTTAGGGGCTTCTCCTTGTTATTAGAAGGATAACACTTTGGAATAATGTTGTCTATTAATTGTCTCAAGAGGACTTGAAAAAAACTCCACAAATTTTGCAATGGGAGCAAGGAAATTTATTGCTTTTTTATGTCATTTAAAATATTATTTTGGGTATATAACATGGGCAAATAAATTAAAAATTACCCAATCTTCAGCATTTCTGTTAAATGTTGCATTTTCAATGAGCTTTTTATGATGGTCCTATTTAATATCCTTTTTCATACTTTGATACTCCTAATTTACCATATCCTGCATTTTTTTCCTTAGGACTTATCATCTTCAACTATGGTAGAAATATACTTCTTCTCATAAAACGTACTGTATATGAACAGTTCTGCTAGAATGTCTGCTCCACATGCAGGGTTCTTTGTCTGTTTTGTTCCAAGCAATCAGAAGTGTGCCTGGTACAGGGTAAGTTCTCAGTAGGTTCTTACCGAATAAAAACAAATACAGATTCTTTTTTTTCTTAGTCAGGATGATTTTCTTGAACTTTTAAGAACACAGCAAGTCATTGTTCTGAGAGAAGATCAAGATAAAATTTAGCCTTAAGAATAGGAAAACAATCTAAATATTTATACCACTAAGAACTTAATGGGACAAAAATTCCCATCAAATCCTGACCTTTATTCCACCATTAGAGCATTGTTGCCAAACACGGATCAAAGTTTAATTTATTATTTATCTGAAATGTATTACGAGATTTTTTTCGAATGCAGTTTTTATTTCAAGGGCGAAAAGAGCATAAGATGAATCACCTTTGAAGTCAACATTCCGTATATTCAATTCCCCCGTAACAGCATCCAAAGGCAGAGACAGGACTGTACCTGGCAGGAACCCCATCTGTATTAGAATTGTAAACGCATTGTGTCCCTAATGAGCTTTGCAGGATAATTCCAGAATGGCTGTATGCAGGCATCTCACTGATTGATAATGATCTAGCATTTAAAAAAAAAATGGGGCAGGCCCTTGGGAATAAGAGAATTTGGAAACCAGGCCATGCTGCTTGGCAGAAGCAGAGATCAGGAAGCAGCTTGGCAGGCAACAGGCTGTGGTGCTTCTAACTGGCTGGCTCTTTATGACTCTCCGTCTAGCATCGAAGCCCGCTGGACTCAGGTGCACATCAAATACAACTCCAAAGAGAGGTACGGTGATGTTGGAATCCCAGGGGGCTGTGAGCTTGGGGAAAAGAAGATTCCAAACAGTTTCTAGGAGCTGCCACATGCATTATCCCAGAATTAAGAATTTTTTTATGGTTTCATCATTTCTTTTTTTTAATAAAACAAGTAAAAATGATACAATTATTGTTTATAATGATGTTTTGAAATATGCACACATTATGGAATGACTCAATCAAAGTAATTAATATGTATTACAGTTTTTTGGGGGGATGAGAAGACTTAATCTACCCTCAGAAAATTTCTTTTTTTTTTCAGGGCTGAGGATTGAACTCGGGACCTTGTGCATGCTAGGCAAGCACTCTGCACTGAGCTAAATCCCCACCCTCCCAGCAATTTTCAAGTGTACAGTATGTTGCTATTAACTGTAGTCAACTTGTACAATAGATATACTGAACTTATTAAAATGTTATATTCTTTGACCAGTCTCCCCACTATACCATTCTACTGTCTGCTTCTCTGAGTTCAGCTTTCAGATTCCACACATGAGAATATGTGGTATTTGTGTTTCTGTGCTTGGCTTATATCACTTTACATAATGTCTTCCAGGTTCATCCATGTTTCACTAATATCAGGATTCCCTTGCTTTTTATAGATGAATAGTAAGCATTTCATTGTGTATGTATACCACATTTGGCAAACACAATTCCAAATGTGCAAGTGTCATGTACGGTATACAAATATGTCCTTCACAATAGCATAGTGACTTTGGGTTGTAATCCCACTAAACCAAGGAGCAGGTGGAGGTTCAGACAAGGGAATTAACTTGCTCAAGGTCTGAAGGGATTTAAATCTACCTCTGATTTCAAAGTCCAGTCCTTGGGCTTTTGAGACTGGAGCAGTAGCTCACCAGTTAAAGCACTTGCCCCGTATGTGCAAGGACCTGAGTTCAAACCCCAGCACCACGTACACATTTGAAGGCCAATTGGAAAAATAAATAAGAATTAATTCCCTCTCTCTTTCTCTCTCTCTCTCTCTCTCTCTCTCACACACACACACACACACACACACACAAAGCCCAGTTCTTAATACTGTACCACTGGGGGTTCTCCAACAAAGTATTTTCTGGCTCTAGGTGCTGATCTAGGTTTCTAACATGGGACCTGCAAGGGTTTGAAGGGTTTAGAAGTACCCAAGAAAGCAAATTCTAACCCTGGCTTTGCCTGATTATTATGAATCTTCTTTTTTTTTTTTTTTTTTTTTTTAAAGAAAGAGAGGACAGCGAGAGAGAGAGAGAGAGAGAGAGAGAGAGAAGCAATCTTTATTTAGTTTTGCATGTGACTTTTATTCCTGGAACACTTCGTTGTGTACGTGGTGCTGGGGTTTGAACTCGCGGACTTGCGCATTCCAGGCAAGCGCCATAACCGCAGAGCCACCGCTCCAGCCCCGATTATTATGAATCTTGAACTTCAGTTCTCTTTCCTCTCACATTCTTCTGTCAAAAATGGGATTAACAATATGTACTTCTAAGGGTTTCTGAAGGATCAAGGGAAAAGAAGTTTGTAAAAAATGCAAAGTAATTTCCAAATATAAAAAATCATTATATTATTGACCAATAATTAAGTCAAACTCTGGTCCCCTTAATGGATCCTCAATGAGACCTCTAGCTTTATTTTAGCAGGTGACCTTGGCTTCATGGCAGAGAACGGCACCAGGGTGATGGAATTTATTTTGATTGGGTTCCAGCTTCATGCAGAGCTGAAGATATGTTTCTTCTTCGCATTTCTGGCCTTTTATCTCATCACCATGGTGGGCAACCTGGGCATGATCATGCTAATTCAGAGTGACCCTCGATTGCAGACTCCCATGTACTTCTTCCTCAGCCACCTTTCCTTCCTGGACATCTGCTACTCTTCTGTTATTGTTCCTCAGTTGCTGGAGACCTTGAGGATTGATAAGATGGTCATCACCTACGAACGCTGTGCCACTCAGTTCTTCTTTTTTACACTCTATGCTAGCACCGAGTGCTTCCTTTTGGCTGTGATGGCTTATGACCGCTATGTGGCTGTGTGCAACCCCCTGCTCTATGCCACAGCCATGACATCACAGACCTGCCTGGGGCTGGTGGCTGCAGCTTACGCTGGTGCCATGGTGAATTCCGTGGTCCGCACTGGGTGTACCTTCTCCATCTCCTTCTGTAAGTCCAACCAGGTTGACTTCTTCTTTTGTGACCTTCCACCCCTGTTGAAGCTTGCCTGTAGTGAGACCAGGCCCCGGGAGCAGGTGATCTTCCTCCTAGCTTTTCTGGTCATCACAGTGAGCAGTTCAGTGATTCTTATATCCTATGTGTTCATCATTTGGGCCATTCTGAAGATTCAGACAGCAGGTGGTAAAGCCAAGACCTTCTCCACTTGTTCTTCCCATATGACAGCAGTGGCTCTTTTCTTTGGGACACTCATATTCATATACCTGAAAGGTAACATGGGCAAATCCCTCTGGGAAGACAAGATTGTGTCAGTATTTTACACTGTTATCATTCCCATGCTAAACCCCATGATCTACAGCTTGAGAAACAAGGAAGTGAAAGAGGCTCTGAAGAAAGTTTTCAAAAGAGTGAGGGTTTCCCAAGCAGAATAAGACTTGGGCTCCATCAGCCAGAAGCTCTTTAAGCTTTAGTCTCCTTCCATCAACACATAAACTAGATTTTATAATTACAAAGATACAGTGAAGCAGAAAAATGGAATTTCGATTTCTGGAACTTTTTTAGCTTGATGACCTTGATTGAGATGGAAATGCTCTGCCTCAGAGCATCAGAAAAATTTCTGCCTTGCTTTGATTAAAGGTTGAGAGAGCTTTAGCCAGGATCACAAGATATGGAATACCAAAGAGTTTTGTAAATAATAACATGCTATGAAATGTAAGATTTATTTTTCTTACCTGTCCTAGGTAGAGTTGAGTGTTTTTTTCCAAGTATAGCTTGAGAGTTTTTTCTATGAAGCTCATTTTTGTATCTAAAATGATTATAAAACAATAGCTCAGTTTTTAACATAGTAAGGCCAGTTAAATTCTTTGATCATTGAAAAGTGGGGTGAGTATCAACCTTGACCAATGAAATTTTTTTTAAACATACAGTCATATCCAATTTAGGCATCTGCCATGGAAAAATACAAGCAGCTAAACAGAAGAAGAAAAATGAGAGAGGAAAGGAGATGTGATCTAAGAAATGATCAAGCAGAATATTAGCCTACATTCCAAGATGTCATAGAGGATAATGCACTATAGAGTGAAAGAAAAATGCATTGATCTGCATTAATTACTGGAAACAACTTGACCTGGATGTAAGGCTGAACTGAATCATTTATATAGCTTTGTAATATTTCTTGATCACCAAAGGTCGAAGCTTGATTTTATTTCTGAAGCATTGCTCATGGACATTTCCTCAATTAACTCAAGTTATTTCTTATTCTGTAGTAATGAAAACCACTATCCACTTGCATCTCCTCTAGGACATTCACTTTATTGTCAGAAGACAGAGAAGTATGAATTCTGACTGTCACCTTTTTAATGACCTCCATACCTGCTAGAAATATGACTTGGAAAAAATCTCCATGGAGATCCCATAATCTTTCCCACAATCTTATTCAGCAAATATTTACGGAGCATCTACTGTGCATCAGACATAAAGTATTAAATAAGACATGTTGTTTGGAGATGGACAGATTATAAAACCTTTTGTAGGTAATTAATTTTTAAAAATCATTTTGGAAATTAGAACAACAACAACAACAACAAAGAAACATAGGGATTGTTATATACTGTTTCACAGTTCTTACCTGGTTTGGGTGGTGAGAAAAGGTCTCCTTACGGAACTAATATTTGAGCAGAGGCCTAAAGAATTATGTATGCTGCAGTCATAAGTTGGGGAGACAATTCCAGATAGGAAGAGTAGCAAATATGATGCTTTGAGGAACCAAGAGAAGCCAGAGTGGCAGTACCTTGAGGGAGAGAAGCTTAGTGTGATATGCAGCTGGCGAATTCAGATGAAACCAGGGCAAAAAGCCTTGCAGACTTGCTTAGGGACTTGTGGAACTGATTCTATGGTTAGCTCCGATTTGGAAAAGTTTACTTTGGCTGCAGTGTGATGCACAGAAAGGGGGTGTGTGGTGGTGGAGACTAACTTGGTCTAAGAAACGAAAGTTGGGGTATCCCAGTGTATGGCACTTGACTTTGTGCAATCCTTCATGCTTCATTCCAGAATTCACCTTGAGCTAGGGAAAGCTAGCAGGTGTATGACCATAGTCTGCTGTCATTTTCATTGGTGCACTTTTACGCCCACAAAATGTGACTGTCCTCAGGTACATGAGGGTCTACACAGTTTGTTCCTTCCTCAGGATGGTCTTTCTTCTTGGGGTTAACACACTTGTTAACCTCCTATGACATGCTAGGCTGTGTTACTGAGAATTCTTGCACGTTTAAAGGCCGAAAAAACCTTTCAATTGAAAAATAAAGTAATGGGCAAAATGTTAGACACGGGTTTTTTATTTTGGTAGGGGTGGGAGTTACTTCATTCTCCTCCCAACTTCTACTTTCTGAGTGACAATCAACTTTGCCCATAAATGAGTAATGTTTGATACATATATGGTATTGGGTGTATATATAATTGCTTTAGGTATGCACCAAGTTGATAAAAAATAAAATGATGCCTTAATGGTTTTGGAGACTTCCTTCTGATTCACAGAGAAGGCACAGAGGAAATGGCATTTGTGCTATTTTGCCAATTACACATATTAGTAAATGAATGAAAACGTTTATCAGTTCCCTAATATGTGTCAAGTTCTGTGCTTAGTCTTTATCTCAGTTAAAATTCTCATTCTTAAAATAGACTCTCATTATCTTTTAGAAGTAGAATCTAATCAGTAATTTTAGGATTATTTTCTTTTCACTCCCTCTCAACTTTGAATGTATTTCTTTTAGACACTAGGCTTTCACATTATAAATTTCTAGTGGTGACACTTTGGCTTCAATATACCCCAAAATAAAGAAAGCAGACCCTCAGACTCTGAGCTGACCTGTTGAAGTCCATCCATCAAGGGGCCAAAGTGCCCTGTTCTTGTCCTCATGTAGAACAGCACTAATACTTTACTGGTGGGCTTACACTTTACATATATATTAATTTGGATGGATGAATGTAGGTGTAAAGCTAGATTTTTTTTCTTTTTAAAAAAATTTTATTCAGAAATTTATTTGTTGAACAATCACACAATCTTTTTTTCATTTTGTTTTGTGTTTTTTTTTTAAATTTTTAAAAAATTTTTGAACAACCATACAAGCTTTTAACAAAATAATATAAAATGTGTATAGATTCTGGATATTACAATTACCCCCAGGAGTGCACCTCCAATTACCCACCCTTATCCCTCCCTTCCTCTTCCCACAATATCTCTAAAAAAGGATTATGTTGTATGGCATTATATCTTATCTGGATTTAACACATGATAGTAGACCAACTTTCTCATTGGCCAGAGGCTAGTCCCAACCTCCACAGATGAGTGGAGACAATTGACCATTAGTTCTCTGGGTTAAGATGATTTTACTCAGCATAATTTCTTCCATAGCCATCCATTTACCTTCAAAGGCTGCAATATCATTGTTTCTACTTGCTGTGTAGAATTCCATGGTATAAATGTACCACAGTTTTTGGATCCATTCTTCCAGTGAGGGACATCTGGGTTGTTTCCATAGTCTAGCAATAGTAAATTGAGCTGCTATGAACATAGATATTGCTGTGTCACTATAATGTGCTGATTCTAAATCCCCTGGAAAGATTCCCAGGAGTGGAATAGCTGGGTTGTATGGTGGGTTCATCCCTAGTTTTTTGAGGATTCTCTACACTGCTTTCCAGAGGGGCTGTACCAGACTGCAGCTCCATCAACAGTGTGTTAGTGAATCACACAATCTTTTAAAGAAATAATATAATAGTATATAGATTCTGAAGATTAGATTTACCCCCAAGAGTGCCCCTCCAATTACACACCCTTATCCCTCCCCTCCCCTTCCCAAAACATCTCTAAAAATGTATTAGGTTGTAAAACATTATACCTTATCCAGATTTAAAACACGATAATAGACCTCCTTTCTCAATGGTCAAGGTCTAGCTCCAGCCTCCACAGATGAGTGAAAACATTCGACCCTTGGTTCTCTGGGTATTGGTAAAGCCAGATTAACTGGCTTATCAGTTTAAGGACATGGGTGTAGGGAAACGATGGAGGGTAACCCACAGATACCTGTTCTTCAGCCCCTGGAGGAAGTGTTATTTATAAATTAACTTTTGTCTATGGATACAAGTATGGTCGGGAGGATCCATAAAACTACAGGTAAGAGCAAAGCCATGAACTTTTTTTTTTTATGGTCTTGAGGCTCAATGTAGGACAGGTAGAGACACTTTTCCTATTTCTCCTCCAAACTTTGCTCAAATGCTACTGTCTAACCTACAAGGAAAGGGAAACACATTGTAGCACCATGAGAATGATCATAAGAGCAGGCACCCACACCATCCTTCCCAGTGGGTCTCCCACATCTTTCTGGCTGCAGTGGGTGCAGGGGACAGAGGGGAATGAAACATTTTGGTTAAAAGGTTTGCACTGGTGATGGAGTCCAAAGGAGCCAAGGGAGCTCTAGGTTCTTTGTCTCATTTTTGCCTGATGCTGAATTCAACCTTCAGATCATATTTCCTCCTGAATCTTCCTTAGACATAGCGTGTTTAGGAGGATGAATCACCGGGAGGTCGGGGGTAGCTGACAGAAGCTGAAAAGAAAGTAGGCTGCCTGCTTCCCTGTGGTGGGTCCTCCAGGCAGCGTGTGGAGATCAAGATGCTTCACGGACACGATTCAATTCATCCCTTTAATCCTATTGGGAAGGAAAATCTCAGCTCTTTCCACTTATCTCTTCTTCAAAAGTCATGAAGTTTTCTGAAAATAGTTGAAAAGAACATTGTGTCTGTTTCCTTTCTCAACATGTCTTTGTCCTTATTTAAAACACAGTGCAAACAAAAATAAAAAAAAATGATGGCTACAGCAATGAAAAGTACTTTCCCCTGGCTAACTCTGTTTCTCTGGGTCTTAAACGCCTCGGAAAGGTATTGTGGGAAGAGCTCATCTACTGTGTTGTTTTGCAGACTCACTGCAGACAGAGCCTAAAATGCCTTATTCATTAATTAATTCAATAAATTAATTCTTTATTGAGGGGCTGCTATATGCCTGGCATTCTTTTGGAGTAGTTTTGGAGCTATGTCAGTGAAGAAAAAAGATAGTTCTCTATCTGTGTGGAGCTTACATGCTCATGGAGGCAATGAGAAACATTGCATAATAAATAAACAATGCAGTAAGAAATGTAGGATGTTAAAATGTGTTAAGTGCCATGTAAAAATTTAGATGTTAATCTTACATCCTAAGTGTACACTTTCCTATGTCAGAAATATTAGAATGAAGAGCTTGGAGGTGGGACTGGGGCTGGGGCTGGGGCTCAGCGGTTACGGTGCTTGCATGGGATGTGCAAGGATGAGAGAGGATGAGCGAGGATGAGGGTTCGAACTCTACACAATGAAGTGTGAGAGTAATGAAAGCCAAATGAAATATTAGATAAAATTGATTCTCTCTCTCGCTGTCTCTCTCTCTTAAAAAAAAAGAGGTGGGAGTAATTATTTCTTTTCTAGGCTCAATATAATCTCTAATAATAAATCCGACCTAAGATTTACTGAGTTTGTATTATGTTTCTGACACTCCAATGGGTGCTGGTACTGGAGACCACTTAGATGTGGTCACTGATCTCAAAGAGCTTGTAATTTAGAAGGGGTGATAAGTATATAAATAAATGTTCGTAATATGAAAATTCTGCAATCCATTCACATGCGAGATATTATAGTGTCCAGAAGTGGGGATGATGAGCTTCTCCTTGCAGGGATTGACGGGCAAAGAAGGCTTTGGAAGGGAGGAGGCATTTCAGCAGTGTCTTGAAGGATGGGTAGCAGTTCATCTCGTGGACTGGTGGCTGGGAGCAGTAAGGTGGGTGACATTCCCCACAGAAAGGTGCACAAACCCCCACCCCAGTGCATGCTCAGTTACTGAAGTGAAGGGTGGAGAAAGAGGAGCAGGCGGATCTTGAGAGTTTCCCTCTGATGCTTCCACAGCCCATAGGAAATCAGTGGAGTTTAAAGCAGGAAATGATGTTACCAGATGCACATGAAGAAGCCTTGCAGCTTTCACCAGCATTGCTTGTTGTCTGAAGAGACATTCATCTTCAGTAAAGAGACTGCTGGTAAAACTCTTATAACAATCATTTGCCTAATAGTATTTTTCCTTCCTAGGATCCTCCTGGTCTAGGTGCTATGAGGAGCTGAATCTTGCAATTTGTGTTGCATGCTGGGCTTTTTATTTCCCTCAGAAAGGAGGAAAATAGCCCACATTCATGCCAAGCCCCAGAGATTGACCCTAGTTGCTTAATTGGTAGTCATGAGATTAGGGAAATACAGGTATAGTGATGAGTGGTGGAGAAAGTCCCACTGGATGATTTGATTGGAAGCAGGTAGCTTTCTTGATCTTGATGTGGAACACAGTCGATTTTAGCTTTCTGTGTAGCAATAAATTTAACTTTGTAAGAATGTTCAGCACTCAAAAGGGAGATATTATGAAACAGGCAGATGAGCTGGATTCTAATTTGCTCTGTGCATTAGTCCCTGCATAGAACTATCTCTGGCTCATCTTTTTTTTTTTTACATCTGGAGGATGGAGTTTGGGGACATCTGCTACCAATGGGGTCCCTGTTCTCTGCCTTATCAGTAATTCCAAACTGGATTTTTAGTAGTCAAAATATTCTCCTAGAAATGTCCATAAGACTATGCTACTTTCCTGCTTAAATTCTTTCAGTGACTCCTTGGTAGTCTTAAATAAAAGCCAGAACTCCTTACTACAGTCTATTAGGCTCACATGAGCTGGTATCATCTCTGCTCTCATATCCTGTTCCTTCCTGGCTCTTGACTACTAAGCTCATCTCTACCTTGTGGCCTTTGCAGGTGATGTTTCCTCTACCTGGCAAACTTCCTCCAAATCTTTAAGTGGCTGATCTTCATTGTTTAGATCTCTGCTCAAATGCTGCAAACTTAAAGAGGCATCTCTGGGCATTGCATCTAAAATAGCACTCCCACCCGCCTCCGTTCCCTGGGGGGTATTGCCTTACATCACTTTGTCTGTGCACAGAACCATCACCACCCAAAAGTTTTTAAGTTTATGTAGTTGTTTGCTTCATTATGTTAGTGGTAAACTGTGTGGTCAAGGACTTGGCTGACCTGGTGCCTCTCTCTATTTCCAGTGGGTAGTTTAGAACTTGGCATATAGTTGGAACTTAATTAACTTAAAAAAATCTTTCCCCTTGATTGTTTCACTTTTTTTCCCCCATGGTGGTAAAATGTAGATAGATTAACTTTACCATTTTAACCACTTACATTTCATGCAACCCTCCTCATCTCCAGAACTAGTTCATCCTCCCAAACCGAAATTCTGTGCTCATCAAATTACTCTCCATTAACCTCTCCCTCCTGCACCTGGTAACCAGTGTTGCATTTTCTGTCTTTATGCCCTCCCCTCTTCTGTGTTCCTCCTGTAAGTGGAATCATCTAGCATTTGTTTTCTGTATCTGGCTTATTTCATTTAGCAATATGTCCTTGTATGTACATCCCATAATTTGCTTATCCATTCATCTGTTGGCGGACACTTGAGTTTTCTTTTTGGCTTTGTGAATAATGCTGTTAAAAACATGGGCATACAAATACCTGCTCAAATCCAAGTTTTCAACTCTTTTTGATTTTCACTTGAAAGTGGAATTGTTGGCCCATATGGTATGCTTCTTGTTGAAGTTCCACCAGCAACGCCACTATTTTATCTTCCTACTGGCAAAATTCATTGTTTCCAATTTTCTCACATCATTTAGGTCAACACTTATTTTCTATTTTTTTATTAGTGGATATGAAGTGTCAACTCATTTAGAAGTTTGAATTACATTTCTCTAATGACTAGAGATCTTGAGCATTTTTCATGCAGATATTGGTTATTTGTATAACTTCTTTAGAGAAATGTGTTTTCAAGGTCTTCACTCACTTTAAAATTGGGTTGTTTTTGTTGTTGAGTTTTACAAATTCCTTTATGTGCTGCATATTAACCCCTATAAGTTATATGATTTGCAAATATTTTTGCTTATTCTTCAGGTTGCCTTTGTACTCTGTTGATGACAATATTTGGTACACAAAAGTTACTAATTTTCTTGAAGTATTATTTATTTAGTTCTTACTTTTATTTCTTGTGCTTTTGTTGTCCTATTTTAAAAATGTTGCTAAATCCAAAGCCATGACGCTTTTCTCCTATTTTGTTTTAGCCCTATGTTTAGGTATTTGATCCATTTTGAGTTAATTTGTGCATATTGTGTACAGTAAGATTTGTATTTTATTTTTTCGCTTGTAGATGCCGGTCTCCTAGTATCACTTATTGAAATGTGGCACTCAACTAATTTTTATTGAGATCCTTTGTACAATGAGAGGAGACATGGTATAAAAAGTCACAGGATTCAGAGGGAAAGGGTCTCAACTTATCCGCAGGTCCACCTTTCTTCCTTCTCATCTCTTGCTGACTCCTTTTTACCAAGAAGTGAGACAGTCTTGGCATGGTAACATGAACCCAGGTACCATGGCTAAATAGTAACTGTGTGTGTGTGTGTGTGTGTGTTTTAAGAGAGAGGGACAGTGAGAGAGAGGGAGGGAAGGAGAGAGAGAGAGTGAGAGCGAGAAAGAATTAATTTTATTTAGTTTTTCATGTGGCTTTTATTGCTCTGAGACATTGTTGTGTATGTGGTGATGGAGTTTGAATTCGCATACTTGTGCATGCCAGGCAAGCGTTGTAACTGCTGAGCCAGCACTCCATCCCGCAACTGTGTTTTAAACTTTTAGCTTATTTCATAATTGTCAAGCTATGGAATCAAGGCAAGTGTTCATTAGAGGATTATGGATAAATAAAACATGGTGCACGCACACACACTCACACACTGAAATACTATTCAACACTAAAACAGAAGGAAACCCTGTCTGTGACTGTATGGATGAACTTGGAGAACATTATGTTAAGTGAAATAAGTCAGGCATAGAAAGACAAATACCAAATGATTTTACATACCTGTGGAATCTTAAAAAAATGAAACTTACAGAAGCTGTGAGTAGACTAGTATTTATTAGAGGCTAATAAGGGGAACTGGGAAGGTGTTGGTCAAAGCATACAAAGTTTCTGCTAGATAGAAAGGCTAAGTTCAAGAGAGCCATTGAGTAAAGGGACCACTCTAGCACTATAGTTAACAATGCATGGTATGTTGAAAATTGCTACAAAAGTAGATTTTAAGTTTTTCTACCACAAAAAACCAAATATGTAAGCTCGTGGATATGTTAATTAGTTTAATCATGCACAATGGAAGCACGTTTCAAAACGTCAATTTGCACTCCATAAATATATACACTTTTTTAAAAAATTTTTTT
>PVKS010015671.1:18687-45629 GCA_004027875.1 Aplodontia rufa | reverse complement strand
GAGAGAGAGAGAGAGAGAGAGAGAGAATCAATTTTTACTGAGTTTTTCACATGGCCTTCGTTGCTCTGACACTCAGCTGCCTGTGTGGGTGCTGGGGTTTGAACCTATGTACTTGCATATGCTGGGCAAGCGCTGTAACTGCCGAGCCACCGCCCCAGCCCCCTGTCCTTCAAATATTTTTTGAAATTTTTTTATTTTATTCAGAAATTTATTTGTTGAACAATCAAATTTCTAATAAAATAATATATATATAAATTCTGAAAATTAGATTTACCCCCGCAAGAGCACCCCCCAATTATCCACCCTTATCCTCCCCACCTGCCCAATACATCTCTACAAATGCCTTAGGTTGTATGACATTACACCTTATCCAGATTTAAAACATGGTAATAGACCTCCTTTCTCAATGGCCAGAGTCTAGCTCTAACCTCCACAGATGAGTGAAGACATTTGACTCTTGGTTCTCTGATTTCACTCAGCATGATTTCTTCCATAGCCATCATTTACCTTCAAAGGCTGCCATATCATTATTTCTAATTGCTGAGTAAAACACCATGGTATATATATATATACCACAGTTTTTCGATCCATTCATCCAGAGAGGGACATCTGGGTTGTTTCCATAATTTAGCTACTGTAAATTGAGCTGCTATGAACATTGATTTCACTGTGTCACTGTAATGTGTGTAATGTGCTGATTCTAACTCCCCTGGAAAAATACCCAGGAGAGGAATAGCAGGGCTCATCCCTAGTTTTCTGAGGATTCTCCTCACTGCTTGCCAGAGGGGCTGTACCAGTCTGCAGCTCCACCAACAGTGTGTTAGTGTGCCTATCTCTCGACAGCCCCTCCAGCATCTATTATTGTTTATTTTCTTCATTTTCGCCAATCTGACTGGCGTGAGGTCATATCTTAATGTAGCTTTCATTTGCATTTCTCTGATTACTAATGATTTAGAGCACTTTCTCATGTATTCATTGGCTTGATCAATGTCCTCTGGTGAGAAGTTTCTATTTAGCTCTTTGGCCCATTTATTGATTGGGTTGTTTGTGTTTTTGTAGCTGAGGTTTTTGAGGATTTTATAGATTCTGGATATGAGACCCCTGTCAGAGGAATCACAGCCCATGTTTCTCTCCAATTCTGTAGGAAACCTCTTGACTTTTTTGATTATTTCCTTGTTAGTGCAAAAGCTTAACTACCATAACTCTTTCAGAATGGGATATTGTTTTGCTTTGTTTATTTTTTTTAAAGTGGTGATGAAGAAACTCATTTCTGTGAATTTTCACTTGACCCTTGAGATTTTTGTTGTTGTTTTTGTTGTTGTTAAAGAGAGAGGGACACTGAGAGAAAGAGAGAATCAATTTTATTTGGTTTTTCCACACAGCCCCCGTTGCTCCAACACTTCGTTGTGTACGTGGTGCTGGGGTTCGAACATGCATCCTTTTGCATATCCGGCAAGTCCTGCAACCACTGAGCCACCACTCCAGCCCTGAACCTGGCTATTTTAATGGAATATACACAGTTGGTAAGAGAGCTTATAAGGGCTCACACCTACTGCTCGATGATTGTGTACAAACCAGTGGGTTTCACCTTGATACAGTCTTGAAGGAAATGTGCATTTGTGACTCGATTTCCTTCACTTTTCCCTCTAACGGTTCACTCAGAGTGGAATTTCAGGTTCCTAGAAATCTCGTCACCTCAAAGTCAGCACTAAATCTTTAAATTTTTGAATGCACTCATTTTTCCACTGACTGCTTGTCATGTGTTCCTGTTAGAAAAAACCTGGAAAAGTTGCAGATGGTTCCCCAAGGGACTTAGTTTGATGTTGAATCAAGGGGCTATGGCTCTGTGGTGGAGTTACCAATGGTCTAATTTTGAGTGGACAGGAAGACATACCAGGATGTGGTGGAATTTTCCATGTTAAAGATGAGAACTACATAGTTATTCAATCATGTCTGTGAATTGGATTTCATTTGGGATCTAGGAGAAAGATTACAAATCCTCTTGTCTGGAACATTTAAACCCTAGCATCCTACTCTCCAGGATGCCATTATTGTGATTGAAATCAAGGATCCAGATACAACTCTAACACAATTCCACTTTCATCCTGGGCTTGAGTATGATAGCCACCACTCAGTGCTTCAAAACTAACAGTGTTCACAAATACTTTAAGGACGTCCTTTGTAAGGGGTATCTGGGCACTCCCAGGAAGTTGTATTGAGGAACAGCAGGAGCCCTGAACATATCAGGTCCACTGCAACATCCTATCCCCCTAAAACCTGAAAGTCTTTCTCTATATTATGCCAAAGAAGCCCCAGTGTTTTCCATCTTATTAATAGAAGCTTGAATCCAGAATTCAGTAGCCAAATGAGTGAACAAATCAAATCCCATCTTCTCTAACTAGCACTTAAATTCAGAATGAAGTTCAGCAAAATAATACAATAAATTTGGCCTCATTCAAAATTAAAATGTGTCTTTTGGAGTGACCCTATGAATCTACTCTGATGTTGTTTTCCACATTTGTATAAATCGAAGTTAATAGTTCTTGGCTCCTATTCAGTGCATACCACATCCTCCTGGAACAGACCTATTGATTTGCTTCCTAGGGTGTATTGTGACATTACTGTTCTGGGCATGGTTGCAGTTAGAGATTATGTGACAGGCTTGAAAAGACCAACCATGCACAAACTGTGTTAAGTGACATAATTAGAAGTGATCTATTTGAGGGAAGCCTGCTTTCCTCACAGTGAAGTTAGAGTTCATTCCAATGGTACAAAAGATAAGTAAAATTTTCCAATTCAAGATTCTCAGCTTTATGCAGGTACACACAAATGACCACTTCCCAAACCTCAGGGGCTTTGTATTTCATAAAACTGTAAACTTAAGCATTAATAGTCTGACCTCAACAAAAGGGGTTACTGATGAGGTGCAATCAAACTCTTATTTATTTTTCAGCTAATTTAAGTTTCCATTCTAATCCTTCATCTTGGCTATCCTGAAGCTATGGGCTTAATAAATTCTTTTAAATTTATCATAAAAGTTCTCTAATAACATTAGCCTGCTTTTAACTGAGACTTCTTAGGTGTGAGTGCCCTATTTTTTGTCACCTCTTTATGATCTTTTTAAGTGTCCAGCTGTTCTTGTCATTGCCATAAGAGTTGAATACACCAGCCACTTGATTTCCCAAAGCCTTGACTTTGACCAGCCCTTCATCCCAAGAGTCTGTGGATAATTATATTACTAAAAGTGACGCTGCTGCACATCACAGATTACCCTTCTCCCATGTGCCATCTGCAAGATCATTTGACTACGTTTGCATTCAAACAGGAGATAATTTCAGTCCCAGGATCCCATCAGGGAAATATTTTTCTGAGAATCTTGATGAAATAAAGTACTATAACCATAGGTGTCAATGCAAGAAGAACACACCTCTGAATTTTGAGATTAAAATAATGTAATGCAGAAACTTAGTAACAAATAGAAAACAAATAGAAGAATTTGAGAATATATTCTTAGGGGTCAATGAGGCAACACACGGATTGCTAATAGGTTTTCATAATAGGCTTAGCCTAGAAAAAACAAAAATGAGAAATTAAATTGAACAAAATAATAAATAAAGAGGCAATAACATCAGAGCCAAAGAGCACCAGGGGTCAAGGGGTGGGTCACCAGGAAGAATCTGAAATCATGGAGAAATATTCCACAGTGTCTAAGCCATGGAAAGTGTGTAGTTATTCCTGTAGACACCACCCAAGACAAAGGAGAGAAAAATAGCCTGACTTCTGCCGTCTTTCACTGTCTAATCTCTCCACAATGCCTTTGACTAGCTCAGGATTTCGTCAAACTCTGCAGAAAGATATACCCACGAGCCAACGGTCAGCTCTTGGCATTCACAGCCCATACAGAAGGATGAGAAGTTAATATGGGGACAACCAGCCGAGGGCTGACTCAGTGAGACAGGGGCAGTAGAAGTAACATGCATGGCGGGAGAGAGGAGAAATCATCAGCTGAGCGATGGTAATGGTGGAGGTGCTGCTGGAGAGGACCTGGGGCACTTGGACAGTAGCACTGAGCCAGAGAGAAAGTTGTGCATGCCTCGTCTGTGATGTATCCCTCCAATGGATAGTGTCCCCAGAGGAAGCACCTCACCACACACTGTACTCTTTAGGCTTCCTCTGAAAAAAAAAGCATGGTTCTTGATTCACCAATGGCCACATTCTCTTTCTACTTAATATGGCCGACAGGACATTTGAAGAGACAACTTGAGGTCTTTCATTGCTTTTGGTGAATCTCAAGAGCTAAAACTTCATACAAAAGGCAGCAGCAGAATTGAAAACATTCAAACCATGCCCAAGACACTTCAAGCCTCTGACCAACTCAGAATTTATTGGTGTGGGCTTTCCAAAACAACATCCTACATTCAAGAGACTTTGCTTTTCCAGCGGAAATGGTTGTGTCTGCTGGGATCATTTGGATCCTCTCTCAGAAATCCACTCAAGGAAAGAGAATGCACAGTTTCTGTTTTCAAAAGCTGAAAGTTTGGGAGAACAAAGATTGGTGTCATTGCTTCAGCCACACTTTTGCAAGAGCTGGGAGTTTTGTTTTCGAACTAAATTTAGGTTCTTATTTTTAATATAAATAATTCCTTTGTGACATATCCTAAATTGTTTATACATAGTTTATGACTTATACTCAAAATAACATATGAGATGTCATCTGTTAGTTCTGAGAAGTTTGACACTAATGAGTGCAAAATAGCAAGACAAAATTGTATCTCTCATGATCAAAACTCAAAAACTCAACATGTACATCTAAAAAGTCTGGGTAGAATTACACCAAATATAACTTTGGAAAAAATTAGAGAGATAATATGTAAGTGATCATTTTTGATAGTTCTTTCTATTTTGTTTTTATTCTATAATAAGCACAGGATATTATGGTATTATATGTAGATTTCATCCTAAAGGAAAATAAATATCTACGTCATAAATTTTCACTTTTTACTGCTTTTCAAATATGTTGTCTCACTGTAATTCCTTAATAATTTTATAAAAATTTATATTGCAACTCCTTATTTTATTACTATTAGCTGAAATAAAATGCCAAGATACATTGTTGTCAAATTAAAATGCATTCCAACTGTCTAATACTCTAAATTATTTGTGAATGAACCCTAGGGAAACACTCTTTGGAAGGCAAAAATCAAGTTTGGATGACTGCAAATAAAACTTATATTTCTTAAAGTTGTTGATCTGATAATATTAACTGAATTTGCCACAGGAACGTACACCAAATGATAATAAATTTGTGAGTAAAGTTTTAGCACCTTTAAATAAAGTTGAGATATCCTTGGTACATTAATACTCTATAACTTTAGTTTACTTAGCTTCTGTGTTAGTAATCTACTATTATGTATTCATATCAACAGTTTCCCACCTCCTTCGGTTATCACATTTGCCACTCATCTGCTCCAATCAGTAAAAAGCATCACTAATTTGTTTTCCCAAGGTCTCACAGAAATTGAGTAGCAAATGGAAGATAAAGTGGATAAATGTCCTGTTCCCATCTACTGCTCTCTTCTCACATCCTCCCAGGAGACTAGATAGCCTGGGGGATTTTCATTAATTTCAAAATCACTTGCAAAAGTCTTGCTCACACGAGGACGATGGAAGCGTTTATTTCCTAATGGTGTATAGTGGGTCCTGCGGAATGAAGGCTGCGGTTAAATTGTGAAAGCACAGCTTTGTTTTCACCAAAGCCATGGCTTCAAGGGAAAAGTTAAAGACTCCATCAAGAATAAATAACCCCTTTTGCACAGAAAGGATGCCTCTTGGTCATGGCTCAGTCCATATCTGAAAGCTTTTGCTTTCCTGACCTTTGCTTTTACCTGTCAGGGAACCTGGGGAGTTGATTTCTGATAATACTAACCCAGCACTTCCTCTGCAAATAAAATTCACACAGCGATGCAGATCTTTGCAGGACAAGGACCACACCCATCTTTTTTAAGTAGTGGCTCAAATATGAATAAAATCACCTGATGCTCAAATTCCCACATTGTACCAACCTTTGGTCTTATCTCCAACAGAAGACATTATTTTTAGTTTCCCAATGGCTCCAGGGACTGGGCAACAGATCAAAGACTCAGTCCTGTGAGGTTAACCAGTAGGCACGGGTTTGCTCCTTTATGATCTTCAGTGAATCAATTAACCTTTCAGTCCAACTTTCACTCATGGGTAGCAGAAGCAGAAGCAAAATTCATGCTGTATCAATAACATCTCGCTCAAGAATTACACACACACATACACACACTCTCTTTAAAAATAGAATTTGTCCTGGAAGCAGCCCTTTCTAAGTACAGCTGATTTTTCCCCCAAGTAGTTAAGGATAATGCTGCAAATGGAATACCTCAAGAGCAACGCGTGCTCACACACCAAGTAGCACCAGCAGGAAGAAGAGAGCACTCTGCACATAAAAGCCAGCAATTGCTGTTGTCAGTTCCTTCAAATTCCGTCTAGAATGGCACTGATCAAGAGGAAATCCTATTCTGCAGGGAAGATCACTCCCATTTCTCCCAGGATCTGTCACTTCACATTTAGCTCGGATGAAGCGTTTTGCTAAACACACACAGTGCTCATCTTAGGTTTTATTGAATCACCATGCCAAGGTGGGCTGGATCTGCAGAGGACATGGATCTTGACCACGTTAGCTTCTAAGTGCCACGGACAAACCGTTGGCAAGCAATATTAAAGGCAACTGCCTTTGAAGATGAAAGTGCTCCTTTTCTTACATCCATATCCATAATGCATTTGTTTTCCTTTGTGGTTTTCTGAGTGTGTCATTATTCCTCACTCTCTGCTTTGGGCCTGCCGTGACTTTTAGAGTGACAGCTCTTGGCAGTTTACATTAGCATCATTAGGAGCCTGATGATGTGCTTTCTCGCTGGGGTACTGTCAAGATTTTATCCCAACTGTAATTTCAACTTCTGTGATTTGTGTAGATATGTCATCAACAGAGAGGTAGCAGTTTGAAAGACACAAACAAAAAAAAGAAAAAAGAAAGAAAGAAAATAAAAGACGATAACATAAAATCTACTATCAACTCATCTCATCATTGTCATGATTATATGAGAGGACCTAGTGATTTTTTCTACATAAGATTTTTTCCAGTTAAAAATTGATCATTTTTTCAGAGATTTAGGTATAACAGATTTTGTTGTTTTGTTTTTATTCTACAAGGAATGAGCAATTTCATAGCATTTTTAAAAAGCTTCATATTTATAAAGACTATGAAAATAAATGTTTTATGAACTAACAGAAAAACAAGATTAAGTGAGAATGTATTTCTATTTCCAAAAAATAATTTTAATTGAATTAGTCTTATTAATTTTAAAAATTCCACCAAGGAATAAAGACAATTATAAACCTAAATTTTTACAGTTTTTGTAGAGTTTCTCTACTTAACAACTTCTTCTTTGATTTGCAAAATCTGGGTACCTCATAATTGTAAGGCAAAAAGTGGCTTCTTTCCTTATAATAATGAACCCATAATTGGTACATTTGTTATGATCAAATTATTGCTCAAATTTGCTTTGAATATTTTTACTTTTATTTTTTAGGGTTTCTTAATCACTGAAAATCCTAGACATGTATAAAATTAAATCATAAGACAAATCCAGAAATATTATTTTAGAATATCAGAGAATATATTTTTTAATCTGGACAAGTACTCTGATTTGCTCATTTCTAGCTATAGTACATAGAGTAGAGAAATATTTTTAAAAAGTTACATGTCATTAAAAACAGTATAGACAGGGCTGGAGTGGTGGCTCAGCAGTTATGGTGCTTGCCTAGCATGTGTGAGTGTGCGAGTTCAAACCCCAGCACCACATACGCAAAGAAGTATCCAAGCAACCAAAGCACACGAAAAACTAAATTGAGTTTCTTTTTCTCTCTCTCTCCCTGTCCCTCTCTCTTGAAAAAAACAAAACAAAACAAAACAAAAAATCCCCAAAACAACAACAACAAAAAAGACAGTATAGACTCCACATTTCTTCATGTAGTAAATAATATAAAAGATAGAAATGCAGACTAAGGAAAATCAACCCCTATGCATGAAAATTTTTTTCAGATTCCCTCCTTTTCTCTCTGTTAGGAGGGGCTCTCTTCTTCATGCGAAATCAAGATGGTTCTGGAAGACCTGAGTTTATAGATAAAGCTCCTGAAACTGTTTTTAATTCCTTATAGAGAGCAACTCCATTACGAATGATACCCTGCAAAATCATTTTATTGGCGTTTATTAATTGCTGTTACTCAAAAAGAAGAAGGTTGCAAATACTGACCAAAATGTCTGCAGGCCTACATTTAAATTTTTCATTCAAAATATATGTGAATTCAGACATTTCTTAGGTCCACTAATTAGTAGCAAGACATGGATGAGTTACCTTGTTTTTTAGTCAGCTATTCCATTGCTGTGAGTAAAAACCTGACCAGAACAATTAAAGGAGGAAAGGTTTAGGTGGGTGCTCATGGTTTTAGAGTCTTAGTCCATAGATGGCTGGCTCCATTCCTCAGGGCTCGAGGGACACGGTGGTTGGCCCCAAGTTCTGCGACCATCTTGATCAATACCAAGCTTCAGGGACCATGGCTTCAGCAGCCTTTAAATGCCTGGGTACCTGAGCATTTTGAAAAATGTTCCCAGGCCCCCTTTTGCTAGAAGGGTGCCCCACTGGTCTCTTCTCAATGGAATTTTTACTCCTGTGAGCCTGAGATGGGTGTGGTCTTGCTAATTCCTGAGATGACCTCAAGCCATATTTCTTTTTGCCTCTGATCAAAGTCTTTGGAATTTTTTTAATGGCAGTGATGTCCTTAAGGATGGCAACTTCCTTACCCCCTACTTAACAACATCTTCAAAGTCCAGGTTTTTCAAACCTTTCTGCTCATGATTATCACAATAAATTTGGCTCAAAGCCACCAGCAATACCTGTGCAACTGCCTGAATATTATGCTGCTTAGAAATTTCTTCTACCAGATTAAGAAATTTATTTCCTCTAAAATCAGCCTCACAGAAAGTCTCAGAACACATGCAGAATGCAGATGCAATTTCTCATCCAGAACATAACATGAATGACCTCAAGTCTAATTTCCCATAGAGTCTTCCTCTTCTGAAACCTGTTGACCTCTGTCTTTAGCTTCCCAGTCCTATTGGGATTCTGGTGATCTGAGCATCTACCAGAATCCCCCAGTAAGCTCTGCTTACAACAGTCTAAAGCATTTGCAGCTTGCAAAGCTAAACATCTCAAAATTCCACCCACAAATTCCAATGAGCTCTAAAAGCTGCTAAACCACATGGTCAGGTTAGTCGCAGCAGTGATCCCACTTCTCCCTATCAGTTTCTACTTCAGTCAGGTTTTCCGTTGCTGTGACTGAAACATCTGACAACTATTGAAGAGGATCAGTTTACTTGGGGGCTCATGGTTTCAGAGGTCTTAGTTCATAGAAGGCTGGCTCCATTCCTCAGGGCTCAAGGTGAGGCTAAAACTGGTCATGGAAGAGTATGGTGGAGAGAAACAGCTCCCATGATGATTGGGAAGCAGAGATAGAGACTCCACTCTCCTGGTACAAAACGTATACCCCAAAGAGATGTCCCCCAATAATACCCACCTCCTCCAGCCACCCCCTACTGTCCTACAGTTACTACCCAATTAATCCCTATTGAAGGATCAATTCACTGATTGGGTTAACACTTGTAACACTTATAACCCAATTATTTCATCTCTCCTTATTTTGCATTGTTTCACGTATTGCAATTTTAGGGGACACATTTAGTCCAAATCATAACAGTGTATAACTGATCCTACTTATTTGTGTCAATAAAAGAGACCAGATTTTCAGTAGAGTAGCTTTCAAGTCAAAACTCAATAAAATTCTATAAAATATGCCTTAGATTTCACCAAGATTCATAAGACATTTTTAACATAGCAAGTGTTTCAATATTTGAAATTGATTTATCATCTTCAAACATCCTTTAGTATCCTACTAAGAAACTATGTAATTATGGTCCATAAAATCAGACTAAAATGTTCACTAGTAGACATAATTTGAATAATTAACTATGCAAGTTTTATATCAGCATTTAGAAACAATCACTTAACTGTAATAACAGTTGATGTGTCACCTATATTGGGTCAGATACTTTGGTAAAGAATATGATTCAAAAGATGAATAAACAGAGCCATTTAAGATTCTCTTTGCAAAGAATGGAAAATTCATAAAAAAATAACAGCATGAATAAGTGTAAAACTGCATAAGAGACTCCAGTTCTCATAGTCTGCATATTGCTCCATGCCAACAGCTTTCCTGCTTTCATTACGCAGCAGCTTCCCAATAGACCCATCTTCAATCAGTCGGCCCGCATAGACCGCTCTGAAGTAAGCAACCAGAGGATTCTATTGAAAAGGAGGACAGGGGCTGGAGCGGTGGTTGGCAGTTACTGTGCTTGCCCCGCACACACAAGCACATGAGTTCAAACCCTAGCACCACGCACACAACGGAGTCTCAGAGCAATAAAGCCACAAGCCGCATCTCTCTCTTTCTCTCATTGTCCCTCTTAAAATAAAAAAAAAAAAAAAAGAAAGAAAGAAAGAAAAAGCACGACAGCACAGCATGGCATTACTTGCTCAGAACACACTATGATGCCTCCTGGTTCTCTGAGAGCGTGGGTTGTCTTCACAGTGGTCTACAACCGTGGTGTTTTCCCGCGTGACTCTCCACCTTCCTCAGTCCAGCCACCTGGCCATGTCCTGTCCTGCGTCGGGCACACATGACGACTCCAGGCTCAAGGTGTTTTAAGTCTGATTTCTCACGCAAAGACACCCTTCCCTCCCGTATCTGCTGGCCTCACCTCCACCACTTTCCAAATCTTCAATGGATTATTCTCTTTTCATTTAATAATACACCTCATCTCTTCTTCTTCACTGTTTATTTAATATCTTTTATTCTCAATATTTTTCATAGTATTCTATATAATGCTGGGCAGCTCTTTATTTAGTATATTTAGAATAATACTTAGAATTTGCTGTCTGGATTACTCTATTAGACTGCTGCAGAAGTATTTTTATTTCAATCATATTTTCGATTTTCATATACCTAGTATCTAATGCCAAGAATATACGATTTATTCAACATATGAATTCTAAATTCACGAAAGTACTAGAGGAACAGTGAGGAAACATTGTTAAGTAGGAAGGAGGAACTTCATGGTATTTTTGAAAATAATTTGAAAGATGAAAATTTAATGTGGATTATGACAAAGGACAAATTAGTATTATTTTTAAAAATACTTTCAAAGAAAATATTTGTTTCTTTCCTCACATTGTCTAATTAGGAGCTAACCTATTATAACATGTTCATATTAATGGTTTTGTGCAGAATCAACACAGATAATTCTATTGTATTTGGGAAGTTCTTGATTCAAAAGGCACTGGTTAGAATTTTAATCCTCTAGAAATGATGTTAGTTATGTGTTCTTTACTATTTTACTTATATATTAAAAATAAAACTAGCAACATAAGAATCAAAATTTCCAATCCTTTGTTATTATGTTTAATGTATATAGTATATTTATTTACACAGTATTTATATTGGATTAAAGAGATTTCTTATTTTGCAATATAATGTTCTGAAAGTCAGTGGGGTAAAGTTGATGAAAGATTGCCTAACAAGAAATTTGAGTAACATCTTAGGAAGTTTCTGCAAGATATAAAAACAGTGGCTAACATGACATTACATTATACTGAAAATCCCAGAAAAGTCAATAAGCTTTGTTTCTTTACTTTAAACCAAAATTTAAAAATAGGGAAATATTTTCATCATTTTAATATATGGATTAGGCCCAGGGCATCTGAATGTTTGGAAACTATATGCTTTTTGAAATATTCGCTTCAAATTAGGAGAAACTTACCAAAGGAAGAAAATAATCAATTCAACAATTTGAAAAGAGTTACTATGAATTTTACTTAAAAACAATTTCTTCACATTAACAATACTTTAACGTACTATATCTGATTATCATCTCCCCAAAGATTATTTTCAAATAGCATATTAGTTATTTAAAAATTCAAAACAGTTGATCAAAACGCTTTTAAGGAAACACATATTTTCACTTTTATGTTATATGGTTTACAAATTTTAATAATTCATACTGAATTTATCCTTGATAAGAAGCAAGATGCGGCTCAGTCACAATCTAGAGACAAAACAAAGATGATTATGTCTTCCATTAATAGAATGTCATTCTAGTTTTAAAAATAGCTTTGATATGTTAATTTTAATATGAAATTTATTTATTTATTCATTTTTATATTTTATTTTATTGTTTTTAAGAGAGAGGGACAGTGATAGAGAAAGAGAGAATCAATTTTATTTAGCTTGTCATTTGGCCTTCATTACTGCGACACTTCGTTGTGTAATTGGTGCTGGGGTTTGAACCCATGGACCCAGGCAGGCAAGGCAGGCGTCATAACCGCTGAGCCAATGCTCCAGCCCGGAATTTATTGTTTTTTTATTTTTTATTTTTTATTAAAAGTATATAGAGATACAATTGAGGGGGAAACATTATCAAACCATCAGTAACCAATGTATATATACTTTGTTATCTAGGCGTAATGCCAAAACATGGATAATCACCTTGGATTTCACCAGTTGCAGTTTCCCCCAGAACTCATGTGTTAAATGGGTAGCTTGTGGAGGAATGACATCAGCTTCTGGGACGGTTCCCCCATACTCCCACTCTCCAATCTCCTATGAGTTCTTCATATACCCTCCCCCTATCGGAATTTATTTTAATAGTAATAAAAATGGTAAAAAACAAATCTCAGCAGGTGTATAAGAGACTGTCTGTGGTCTTGTCTCCCCTCTACTGATGTACCACATGACAATGTTTTGGCAAGGATAGGCCACTTACCCTTGGAGGTCTTGGAAGAGAACCATAAAATGGAAATGGTCCTGTGTCCTAGTGAATGTACCATGCTGACATCGTAGCACATTACATTGCTCACCTGATGGTGGAGATGCTGGTCTAGATACATCTACTGCACTGAAGGTGGCACAAAACTATGGCAGGCAGTATGGTGTACACTACATCACACTTCAGTCCTGGGTTATGCTATATGTGTTATACTGATACATACTTTATGCTATGTATTATATAGTATATATTATGATATGTATATCACACATACACACATACATACACACTTTTGTTTTTATTTTTATTTGCAATACTAGGGGTTTATTCTAAGGTGCTTTATCATTCAGTACATTCCCAGCCCTTTTTTATTGTGAGACAGAGTTTCTTCTAATTGCCAAGGCTAACCTGGAACTTGTGATCCTCCTGTCTCAGCCTCCAGAGTTGTTGGGATTAGAGGCATGGGCTTCCATGGCCAGTTCATGTTCTACTTGTTTCGATAGTTTAAAGTGCTGCCAATGATCCTAAACAATAAGAACAAAGTGGCAGAAGTGGTCAGAAGCTGTGCTTTATGGAAGGAAGGAGACTAAGGACTCAGAGCAGTTCTGTACTGGGTATGGAGGAACTTCTAATGACCCAGATTGAAGACCAGACAGGGAAATGAGGCTGCGTTTGGAAACAACATTAAAACCTACAAAGAAAATGGCTATTTGAGTGACAACAGGCTGGGACTTGGGGGCCTAGATGCATCCTGGGCAATGCCACTTAGTTTTGTGTAAGTTCACTTCCTGATGTTCTCACAATGACAAAACCACCTAACATTGTATTTCTCAGAACATACCCCTCATTTTTAGTGAGGCAGGACTGCATATCTGCTGATTAATATTTTAACAAATTAATAGATTGTTCTAATCTCCCATTTTCATACATTCTCCTTCCAAATAATCTAAGATTGAATAATGTGCATTTGAATTTAAAAGGCACTCAAAAATATTTAAAAACTATAAATTATATGAGACTTTTACTATGTTGTGCTATTCTACTTGAGCAACATATTTCCAGAATGGAAGACAATATTTTGTAATTATAATTGTTATCTATGACCAATTTTCACTCTATCAAATTGGTTATCCCACAAATGTCTATGATTTTACAGTATAAGATTTTATAATTGTTCACAGTATATGAATTCACAGTGCAAGGTACTTACAAAGAATTTTTTATGCAAAATTCCATCCTCTAAAATTAAATTAAATGAGTATTCACACAAAACTAAATAAAATTTATTGAATAATTTACATCAATTTTTAAAACAAAATATGAACTAGAAAAGTGATTTTTATTATCTTATTTCTGTGGTAGATTTTCACTTATTTTTTAAACATGAGTTGAGATTTCATTTAACCTAAAGAACTATTTATAAAATGTCATTACATAGCTGTAGTCTACATTTAAAAAATATATTGTAAACGTTTCTTTTGAACCAATTAAATTATCTGAACATATTATAAGGTTAATATTAAGATATTCATTTTTAAAAGCAGGGCTTCTTTCTACTACTTATTCAATTATAGCCATCCATGGTCCTTGACCTAAGCAATATAACATATGTGTTATAACATAATTTTACAGTGATCCCATAGTGACAAAAAAATTATATGAAAGATAATAAAAATGCCTACATATTAAGATGAAGAAATAGCTATCAACACTTACCTACAAAGAAGTAAATTTAAGTAGAAGAATATCTTTCATGAAATATATTTTTTCAGGCCAATATCCCAAAACCACAAAACATACCAAGTACATGCTCTGTATATAGAGGATGTGTAGAAGACCCTGGCCAGGAGAGGACAGGAGGACACAAATGCAATCACACTGTGCTGACAGCGTGGTGCCTTCAAACAGTGAGCAATGCTACACTGAACTTCTGGGAAATTCAATGCATATTAACCTGCAAAGGGTACCTCATGTTTATCTGAGCAACTGAATTAGGTTCTAGTTTATTTCCTGTTAAAGGACATGATTTAGCAGATCTAAATAAAAGCAGCTTTTCAGGTCCAACCATGCCCCCAATTACTGTAACAACCAGAATATCCCCACCAGCTTCAGGAAAAACAAGGAGGGAACTACTAAATCATAAGCTTAGCTTCCATATAAGAATGACCTTGTAAATATTACCTGTGATGTTGGATAGACATTCCCATTAGAGAAAACATAAGGGCAATCAAACGCAATGCAGAGTTCAGATTGTTCACAATTGCTGAACATGATTACAGCATTTGGATTACTATCCTTGGCCCTGCTTGTTTTGTTCATTACTTTTCTCTCAACAATTTCTCTCTCTCTCTCTAATAAGTAACTACTGACACCAACACATTACACTATGCATGTATGAAATCCAGACTGTGTGCTGATAAACTATCAAACTCCAAGTAAATATCTGATATTAATTTGCAACAACTGCTATTATCCTTTCAGTCCTAAACATATTCGAATACTTCAGTTCGTCTCTATTGCAGAAGAATAGGCAAACTCAACATTATTAGCAAATCTCATTTATTGCCTCTTGGATTTTGGTAGCTACTCTGGAAATTGCATTCTACTGGATTCAGATTTTTCTGTGAAGCCAAAGTTGAAACTACGCAGCTGGCAGAATCTAGCATGTATTTGCCTTCTGTCAGATCTAAGTCCACAGCATGTATTATAGATGCAATTTATTGCTTTCTGATTTATATGCAGGGTACAGTGAAACCAAAAGACCAAAAAGGTCATGCTATCACTTTCCCTGTACAATGTAACATTTGCTCCTCCATCTTTTGTATGAATTAATGTTTCTAGTTCAAGTTTAAAAAATTAGTTTCAATACTACATTAGATGTTATTCACATAACTCCTCACTTGTAATCTATAATTTATAAAACAATAGTTCCTTTGAAGAGTATTATTTTTGATAACATTTTCTTTTGTATTCAAATCATTTTCTTTAGTTACACATCTAATCTAATGAAAAATATTATTTCAAAATTAAAATTTGCATCAATACTTGCCTGGTAAAATTTTTCTTTCTTTCTTTTTTTTTAAAGAGAGAGAAAGAGAGTGGGTTGAGTGGTGGCTCAGCAGTTACCGCACGCGCTTGCCCAACATGTGCAAGGACCCAAGTTCAAACCCCAGCAGCACCACATACACAGCCAAGTGTCAGCAAAACAAAGGCCACATGAAAAATAAGTAAAATTGGCCCTGTCTCTCTCTCTCTCTCTCTCTCTCTCTCTTTAAGTGGGAAGAAGAGAGAGAGAGAAAGAGAGGGAGAATCAGTTTTATTTATGCATCTGGCCTTTGTTTCTCTGTCACTTAATTGTGTATATGGTATTGGGATTGGAACCTGGGTCCTTGTGCGTGCCAGGCAAGAGCTCCAAACACTGAGCAACTGCATCAGCCCCTGCCTGGTAAAATTTTAAAATGCTTTCACAAAATACTAGTTATTGTATGTGCCATTTGAACTTTCTGTATGTGCTTCTATGTTGGATGTTTTGAAAATAAATCAGTAAACAGGAATGTATTTTACATAAAATGACCTTTAATGTAATATCCACCACAAAGTGAGTTGTTTTACTTATTTTAAAAATGTTGTTTTGCTCGTGGATAGTAATCATACAAACCAGAAATTTTCTTCAGTTAATTAGTAGGTCCTTTCTATGAAAAAGGTACAGGAATATAAACTAATCATCCCTACAGGAACATTGAGACTAATACTGTGGAAGCTGATGGGGTGCGTGTGTGTGTCCATGCGTGAAAAATAGTAATTTGACTCTTATAGAACATTTTGGCAAAGATAATATCTGCTGATTATCATGTAAACAATTTGCCTTTAAATTCTTTAGCTGTAGGACAAGAAACACCATCTTGAGAACACATTGCTGTGTTGCATACCTGCACTCCTGCCAGATCCTGTCTCTCTCTTTATGAGTGGGTGTGATATCTACTAACTATAGAAATGGAGACGGGGTGGGATGGGAATCCTGGTTGTGCTAGCGTACTATCTCCCACATTTAGTCACTTATATAACTCCTTCTTATCTTTGTGTTTCAGTTCGTGTGCCACTTTTCCTAAAAGGCCTTCCTAGCTCTTAATCGTAATCCGGGTTATCGTCCATAGTTATGGGTCCGTATGTATTTTAACTACTATCACCATCACTTCACATTTGGTTATGAAGTTTTGACGCATCCTCTAGCTTCTTTTGTACTTTGTAACCTCTGAAGGTAGAAAGGACCAAGTGCATCCTACTGTGTTGCTCTATCCTAGTCCTATCACTATTAGATAAACTAGATTGAGCGTTCGTTTGCTGGGGGTTGGGAGAGAGAGAGAGAGATAGACAGACAGACAGACAAAGAAAGCAAAGATGTAAGAAAAGTATGAATGCTCATTTTGCAATCTACAGCTGTATGGTGCAGAAGAAGTAAAATAAATGACAAGTTTATGAATAAATAAGTACAAACAAAATAAATAAGATATTCATTGTGCCAGTGTCTTATGACCTTCTCTTGCCATAATAAAAGTGTCAATTTTATTCTTGCTTTGATTCATTTTCTAATGAGCAGAAAGTCGGGAGCCTGAAATGGCCATGGCCCCAAATTGCCATTTTTCAAGAAGGTGGTAGAGGCTACCAGTGGGCAGCCTTAAGAAGCTGGAAAAGGGAAGCAAGTGAATTCTCCCCCAGAGCCTAAGAAAGTCTTGTAAACACCTCGATTTTAGCTCTTTGACACCCATTTGTGATTTATGATCTCCAAGACTACTAGAAATGTGTGGTGCTTTAAGGCACTTGCTATTGGTTATTTGTTAGAGCAACAAAGGAAACACATACGGATTTGATGCATTTAGGGTCAGATCATGTCTTGGTCACCGTCTCTGTTGACAGTTTCCCTGTAATTGCCCTCTACTGAGTCCTTCAGAGCAGGTAGCTTCTGCTGACTTGTGGGCTTAAGGGCCTTTGCTGCCTCTTAGTCGCTACCTCTTCCTCCAAGGCTGAAGTCTTTTGTTTTTTATCTACACACAATTTCCTGGTAGTGATAGTGTATTTGGCTCAGTTAAGTAACACCATACTCCTGTCTTAAAATCTTAACGCCTGTCCACATCCTTAGCAAAACTTTAAGACACTCTTACTGGACTTTTCTAAAACCAGAAGTCAGAGTTAAGGTTCCCACGGAACCTGATATGCTCACTTTGAGTGAAGGACCAACTGGAGCTCAGCAGAGTGCTGACTCATTTGTTAGACCTCATGGAAGGTTGCGGCGCCTGCCTGGCATGCACGAGTACTGGGGTTCGAGCCCCAGCACCACGTACACAACAAAATGTCTGAGAAACGAAAGCCACATAAAAAACTAAATAAAATTGATTCTCTCTCTCTCATTCTCTCTCTCTCTTAAAAAAAAAAAAAAAGAATCATGGTGTTCTCAGCACATGGGATGTACCAGATACTTATATCTGATGATTCTTTTTTGATTGAAAGAGAGCTTCAAAATACACGGAAGTACAAATAATACATGGAGAACATATTTTGGGTACAGAAGCTGAATCTGTAGCCATTGACATGATTATCTTGACAAATACGAAAAGTGAAAGATTTTTCAAAACAGAAGTATAAATTTTACCACTCTCTTTGGTAGCTATTCCATCTGCTCAATGAAATATTGTAGAAGAGTCAGTATGGTTTGATGGCAACAGATTCTGTCTCTAGCTATCAGGTAATTATAACAAGAATGTCTCTGAATATACATCTCCCTTTTTCTGTGGTCTTTTTCTTCAGCCTCTTTTATCCTTTCAGAATTGCCTGTGTGTCTTCTCCAGGCTCTTACTTTTCGGCCATCTTGGTGGAGTTCAACACTTGCCAAAATTTCAAGTTGCTCAGATTAGATTAAGTTAAATAGAGAGGGTTTCTACACATTTGAAGCAAGAATGGAGATATTATGAAAAACACATTTGATTCTGAGCCAGGGAAATTATACTACATAATGTTTTCTGACTTGTTATGATTTGGACTTTCAATCAAAATCCATATCTTGGCATCAAAATATAAAAAGAGTGCCCTCAAGGAGTCTGCACCTAGTGTAAAAATGATTTTGGTTAGATTTAGTAGTAGGAAACAAATGGAGAGTAATGTGATATGAAGGAGGAAAATTTCCATTACAATATAGAAAGTGGTTGTTTATAGAAATATGTCAGAGAAAAATGAAGAGGTCAAAAACTGTTTCTATTAAATGCTGTTAATAAGTTAATAATTTATTAACAATTCTACAGAAAGAATATTTCACTGATTATTAAAAGGCTTAAGTTACCAAGAAACTGGTGATACTTATTTCTTCTTGTTTGTCAATTAAATTAAAACAGTAAAACGATCAACCAAATTTCTCAAGTAATAAACTCATACTCATTTGGGGGTAACATAGATTAATGATGGAAATTAAAAGAGTATTGAATTCTTATCTTTTTAAGGAATTTCGAAAACTTCCACAAATAACTGTTACCTCAATAATTTTAGATGAAACTTTTCCCAATTTCTTTACAAAATGTGTAAGAAGTAACGAAGAAGGAAATTGCAACCTGTCTCAACAAAACAAAATGAAATAATGATTTATGTGGAAATCAGAGACAGAAAGAATGGATATATATATATATGTATAAAGAAAAATATATATTCATATATATGTATAATTCACTTCCAACTTCTAGGACAGTGCAGAGAGCCTATGTAGGCAGAACTTTGGGATGTAAGCTGACTTCATTTTGCGACCGTTTTTCTGAAAAACATGAGCTGACACTTTCTTCCCAAACCTGATTTAAGACCCAGTAATGAAGTACTTCTGTCAGGTGGGGCCTACTATAACTATACAGTCATGCTGTCCCCACGTTGGCCACAAGAGTTTGAGAAGGTTCCCTTATTGTGTGAAGGAGCCTTTCTGAAATGATTTATCACTTGAACCACTGACTACACAAACTGAGTGACTGCTTTCTCAAGTGTACCAATGATAACTAGTAAGTCTAGCTGCATGCAAGAGAATTTAACCCCATACACTCAAAGCAGGCCTTACGTCTTTAGGAGCCAAGTGTGGAAACAACACAAGGGCTGGTTGTTTTTTGAGAGTGTCAGTGATGTTTTCCTTCTTCCTATCTATTATTGCATCCCAAGGCACATTTCCAAATTTATGCAGAAAATAAAAATCTCAGAAAATGGATGGCAAGAAGACAGACAGAGAATCAATATACAGGACAAATAGAACCTGTGTGTTAGATGCAATGTGGAACTAAAATAGAAAGCACCCCATTGTTAGTTCATGGCCAGATTTGGCATTTTTAAGCAAAAACATAAAATGCATGAAATTAAAACTAGATATTCAGAAAGGAGGATGCGTTCTGCCTAGACAACTGCGACTTGTGGGTGAATGTACTGAAAGCTTTGTGCAATAGCCTAACTGCTGCTTACACATGCAAGCTCTGACTACAGTAGAAGTTGAGGAGCATGTTCCACCTGTTGATAAATAGGGTCTTACTATGTCTGAGGCTTACTATGTTTATACCTACAAAAATAATTTATAATACAGATGAAATAAACTTTTCACTATTTCATTAACAAGATTTTCCCAGTGGTGTGACTGATTAGGAGAATCTTGGTAAGTTGTTTTTTTTTTTTTAAATATGGTCACTATTCTTCACATCTGTTCAAAATTAAAAATAGCAACACATAAATTAGAGAACCTATAGATATGTAGTGGGGGGATAGGTGGGAGAGGGAAGAGAGAGGGACAAAAGGGAGGGATCTAGGGAGAAAAGCAACAATGTGGCATACTTTTTACCCTCAGAGAATCCAAATGACACTTATGCAATCATTTAATTCTGGAAAATTCTCAGCCTAAGCATTTATATTGTTTCTCCAGGCAAAATATAAAAGATTCAAGAGACTGGGGTGTGGGCAACATGGGGGTAATTCTGGTTTAAGATTATATTGTTATTTATGTTCATTTTATGATTGTACAAAACTCAACTCCTTAATAATTTTTTAGATAAGGCATACAATGCTTAAAATAATACAGAATAATAAGCATATTATGAGTCTGTCCATGGGAATATCATCAAAGTAATTCTTAGCAAAATTTCGTAATTTTAAGTGCGAAAACAAAATCAGAAGAATTTATAGATTAAAAACATTTTTGAAAGATTTATGTAATAAAAAAGTCTCTACAAAGTATAACTTTTTAAAAATGCAAATAAACAACATTATGAGAAAATTTCAACAGTAATATGTTCAAGATGAAAGGGTGGTGATATTGCGGGTTTTGTTTTTGTTGTTGTTTGTTGGTTTGTTTGCTTTTACAGTAAAAGCCTGTATGGGTAAATTTCAAACCTGGAAAAAAATGGAAAGATTTCTGGGAATACATGAATGATGAACTATCACTTATGAAATGCCAGTCACAATATAGCAATATTCTTATTTATTGTGCTATTTTATTTAGGTGTATCTCATAATGGTAGAATGCTTTTCAAATATTAAAGAACTAGATAATCTCCCCTTCATTTTAGTATGTTTCAACCACAGAAAGCAATACATGTTTTAAATTTATTTATATATTCCAATATTAGCCAGATATTCCAACTTGTAAATGACAGAAGGAGAAAAATGTATAAATTGCAATACCGAGTATCAGTAAGGGCATGTGAAAAAACGGGTACTTTGATAAAAGGCAATTGAGGATTCATTAGGGAAAGCTTTCTGGAGGTCAAACTGCAAATTTCAAAAGAATATAGTGCAGAAAAGGGGGTACACAATATGTAAAATATAGTAAACTCACCAATTATTATTAATAAGAAAAAACTTTGGGAGCACTGAAAATGTTCAGTAATGTAATATTTGTTGAAAGACTTTTTCACATTCCAAATAATTCAAAGCATATATAGCTAATAAATTTTTAATTGAAGGAACATTGAGTATAAGAAAGTTCAAGGAAATGGTTCAACATACTTCATTAAGAAGGTGTTTGCACAAATATATTAAAAATATATAAATTTGATTGAAAATATGGACATGCATAGACAGATAGAATGCTAGAAATCAAAATACCAACAGTGGGTGTATTTAAGCCATCAAATAATAGATGAGATTTACTCTTTTGCTTTGTCCTTTTAATTTTTTTTTGCAAGTATTATAAAAATAGGTATTACATAATGACAAAAGTATCACACAATAATAAATAAAAACAAAAGCAACTTTAGTCCTTAAATACAGTTTCATATATTAAGAGTATTTCATGGTAAAACCCTTCTCTTGATTCTTTGGGGATTGAGACTAATTTCTCAGTTCCTTCAGTCTTTTCTGTTCAATATTTCCAAGTAAACAAAGTATTGTAGGCTATTTTAAGAAATTCTTTCATGGGACAAAAGGATTTTTTAGCAGGATTTTCCAAACTTATTAAAATATAGAATGACTGGGATATGTTTGCTGTTTCTATTAAATTATGTTTGTCCTTTGCAGAAAATTCAGATTTACTTTCTGAGGCACTAAACCTGGGAATCTTGATTTATAATCAGAGATCCAGGAAATTGTAATGATGGGGCTTATATAGAAAACAATTGTCTGGAAGAAATATAAACTAATATTCTAAAGAAGTAAGAGCGGCATTTTAATTCTTCAGTGGGAATGGAAAATGAAATAGTTACATATGACACTATTAGGAATTTCTGTGAGCTATATTGATGAACTTCCTCATAGCTAAGGCTTAGCCTTGGCATTCATTTCTCAGAACTTACCTTTTTGTCCTGCAATCCAGCATAGTTGACTGTTGTGGCTTCTTTGGACATATTTCCTAATTTTCTATCTCAAATGATACAGATTCTCTGTATCATGTGGGAGATATACATATATAATATAGAAAGAACCATTGTCTTTATAGGCAACATTGTTTATTTATCTATTTATTTACCTTTTTAGAGAAGAGGAGACAGTGAGAGAGAAAGAGAGAAGCAATTTTTATTTAGTTTTTCATGTGACTTTCATTCCTTAGACACTTCATTGCATACGTGGGATTTGAACGCAGGATTTGAACTCACGTATTCGTGCACACCAGACAAGCACCTTAACCACAGAGCCACTACTTCAGCACTGGCAATAGTGTTTAATACTCTTTTATCACATGGGTGGAGTACAACTATTGACCTATGGAGATGAGAAGTAGAACATGTTGCCTGAGATGAAAGTTGGCTTTTCTACCACAGGAATTAATGGTGAATTTTGTAATAGGGGAAACTGACACAAAAGTAATAAATGAGTAGGATCCTACGACTTTCCATTTTTAGAAAGTTCTCATAATCGATGCATTTGATTAGTGCTTTTACATTAATATTATTGCTTAATGTCAGGCTTCTGGCATCATTAATAACACTGGGATGACATTCTGTAGATAGAAAATCAATTTGGTTAGCCAACTAATGTATTTTACTTGGATATATGAAGGCAAGTAAATTCTTGGTAGAGATAATATCTGTCACAAAACATGGGAACTCATGCAATTAGAAGATGTCTTTTTATTTAGTAGAACTGTGTTTTAGACAGAAGAATTAGATGCTAAACTAATATGATTCCTTTTCACAAAACACCACTCTTAATTCTCAAGGAATAGTGCCTTTGTCATCAAGCCTAAAATTTTGATCAGCAGATGTTCTTTTGGTTGTTAACTAAAAAAAAAAAAAAAACCAGTTTAAAAAATTTAAATTTTCTATAAAAGGTCATGTCTAGCCCATTCCTACCAACACTCAAGTCCGTCATCAAATTGTGGTCAGATTTGTGAGGACAGGAAAACATGTTCTCTATTTTCCTGCATTTGTAAAAGAGAAGCATTTTCACTATATATCCAGCTGAGATGCATGGGAGCTGTGCCTGACAAGGAGAGAATAAATTTTTGTGGATGGGTTGAGCAGGGAAAGACTTCACAAGCATGAGAGGGTTTCCGAGCTCTCAGTGGTACCCAAACGCCAGAGTCAACAAAGCTCCAGCAAGCAGGACCACTGTGAGACTTGGATCAGCAGGGTCTGTGTGACAGATCTGCCACGGGAGTGGAAGGCTCCATGGATGTCTAATTTTTACCTACGGCTCACTGATACTTATGGCAATGACAATATTACTAAATGTTAAATATTAAATGCTTAAAACAACAACGACGACTACTACATTATTAAAACATGAACATGGAAAATACCAGTCATAAACAACAGAAGAGCAGCAACCAGAGCATGGTCATGGTTCTGCACACAGTATGGCAGCAAGTTCAGAAGGAGCGGTGGGGATACTACTCAAGAAATCCAGCAAAATCCTCATAATAATCATGGCTAAGCTTGAGCACAGAGAGGTCTGTTTTGTTTTTTTTTTTAATCTAGAGTTATACTGAATTATTTATTTATTTATTTTTTTGCAGTTGAAGAATCATCTAAATCTTTCACCAGACCTGTGAGGCAGGTTTTATCAGATCCCTCATCTGGCAGAAGGAGCAAATGCAATTATACAAGAGGCGAAACTTGTTTATGGCCCACACAGCTAGGGCATGCCGAGCTTTGCCCTCAAACCAGAGGAGCCTAACTGAACCTATTATATGACATCAGGTCTTAATGCTGCCCAACACTGAAACTGACAAACACTGTCCTGTTCATCATTGCTTCCACAAAGCAGGTACATCATCAGATACTAAACACTATATGCAAAGCACTAAATGCTAAACACATTATTTGTTATCTAAATAAGGCAGTATTATTTTAACACTTTACCTGTTCTATCTTAATTGTTGAGAATTCTTTGCGAGTAAATTAGAATGTGTTATTTGTCTGCACATCCCCAGTGAATAATACCAAAAACATGGTAGCATAGTAGGAATCAATAACTGTCTTTGTTTAATAATATTAAGGAAAACAAGGAGAAACTTTCCAGAAGAACTTACAAAAGGCTATATTAAGGATCAAAATTTGCAAGGAATGATTTCAGTAAGTTTAAAAAAGTAACAGAAAACACTTTTCCACTGATTACTTTCTAGTGTTAAACTTTTTTAAAATTGAGGTAGTAAATTATTATGTTCATCTCCAAAACAATTTTAGATATATTTGTTTAGAAGTCTTCTCAAGTGCAAGTATGTCTGAAGGGAGTTGATCATGATTGTACTCCTTAACCCTTACCATTTCCCACAGCTGCCATTCTTTATGATTTCTCAAACCCTAATAAATATTACTGCACTTTAATGGTCTTAGATATCTATGTCGTTCTTTACAGACAAAGAAAAAGCAGTTCTCAAAATCATTTGGAACAATGAGAAACCTATAATTGCCAAAACACTACTAAGCAAGAAAGATGAAATAGGTGATTTTGCCATACCAGATTTAAAATTATACTATAAAGCCATAGTAACAAAGACAGCATGGTACTGGTATCAAGATACGAAAGAAGACCAATGGAATAGAATAGAAGACCCTGAAACAAACCCTCAAATCTTTAAACATCTGATTTTTTACTAAGGGGGGCAAAATATTACATGGAGGAGTGACAGCCTCTTCAACGAATGGTGCTGGACAAACTGGTCAGCCACTTTCAGAAAGCTGAAATTAGACCCATATCTTTCTCCTTGCACCAGAATCAAATCAAAATGGATCAAGGAGCTAGGAATTAAACCAGCTACCTTGCAATTGAGAGAAGACAAAGTAGGTCCAACACTTCAACATTTGGGAGTAGGCAAAGACTTTCTCAACATGTCTCCTAAAGTGAAGGAAGTAAAGTCAAAAATCAGTGAATGGGATGCCATAAAGCTAAAAAGCTTTTGTACTGCCAAGGAAGCAATCAAAAGAGTCAAGATGTTTCCTATGGAAATGGAGAGCATCATGGGCTATGATTCCTCTGACAGGGGTCTCATATCCAGAGTCTACAATATCCTCAAAAATCTCAACTACAAAATCACTAACAACCCAATTGATAAATGGGCCAAAGAGCTAAATAGAAACTTTTCAATGAGGACACTGAACAAGCCATGAATACATGAGAAAGTGCTCTAAATCTCTAGTAATCAGAGAAATGCAAATGAAAACCACATTAAGATATCACCTTACACCAGTCAGAAGGGCAAAAATGAAGAAAATAAACAATAATAGATGCTGGAGGGGCTGTGGAGAGATAGGGACACTAACACACTGTTGGTGAAGATGCAGACTGGTACAGCCCCTCTGGAAAGCAGTGTGGAGAATCCTCAAAAAACTAGGGATGATCCCACAATACAATCCTGCTATTCCATTCCTGGGTATCTTTCCAGGGGATTTAGAATCAGCACATTATAGTGACACAGCAATATCTATGTTCGTAGCAGCTCAATTTACTATCGCTAGACTTTGGAAATAACCCAGATGTCCCTCACTGGATGAATGCATCCAAAAACTGTGGTACATATATACCATGGAATTTTACACAGCAATTAGAAACAATAATATTGTAGCCTTTGAAGGTAAATGAATGATTATGGAAGAAATTATGCTGAGTAAAATCAGCTTAACCCAGGGAACCAAGGGTCGATTGTCTCCACTCATCTGGGGAGGTTGGAACTAGACCCTGGCCATCAGAAGAGTGGTTTATTATCATGTGTTAAATCCAGATAAGGTGTAATGTTATACAGCCTAATGCTTTTTTAGAGATATTGTGGGCAAGGGAAGGGAGGGATTTGGGTGGGAAATTGGGGGGGGGCACTCCTGGGGGTAAATCTAGTATCCAGAAACTATACACATTTTATATTATTTTGTTAAAATTTTGTATGGTTGTTCAAAAATAAAAATTAAAAAAAACCCAAACATATTTATATGATATACAACACGATTTTTTTAAAAAATGAAAGTAAAGAAAATTTAATACAGGGAATCCAGTTTTACAGTTCTGGTTCAAGATTCTAGTCTAACTCAACAGTTCTTAATAATATAAT
>PVKS010015671.1:0-18587 GCA_004027875.1 Aplodontia rufa | reverse complement strand
CATCTGCAGTACAATAAAAAATCATTTGCATTATTGAATTAGCTTTTCTTACCAGTATGGAGAAGGAAATTTACAATTACTGAATGATCAAGAATTTAAGTACCAGTCATACACTACATTATCTTTTTGTTAAATCAACTTTGCGTTTAAAATGATATTCCTGGGATAAATGCAATATCCAGAATATATACACATTTTATATTATTTGGTTAAAATCTTGTAAGGTTACTCAAAAATAAAATAAAAAAAACGATATTCCTATATCTGATCTTCTATTTTCAATATATACTGGTGTCTGTATCTTTCTAATTTTTCACTCTTAAAGGTAGACTGATGTTTCTGTGAGCAGAGAACACAAGAGGTTCAGATTACAGATAGAGACAAATGTATGTGAGCAATTGTTTTAGTAAACCATTTTTTCACTTCTATTTAATAGCATATAAAAGTCAATTTCATGTTAGAGAACGGTGAGTAACCCAGTCAGAATGAATGGATATGCATATGGAATTGTTAGAATTGGTATATTAAGCCCCTGTAGAATAATACCATTTGCAATTAAAAGTGATTTAAGAGCTGATCTAGAAAGTGGAAACAGTCCAAGGTCACACACATACGGGAAGAGCTTGGACCTTCATGTAGATTTTTCTTCTAATTATCAAAGGAATCTTTAAAAATTAGCTGCTCTTTCTTCTCTGAGAATATACATTATTATATTACACTTCTACTCTTTTCTTAATGTCTATGAAAAAAGACATATGTCAGCAATACTTGTGTTAAAATTAGAAACTATACATGTTCTCAGGATTTCTGTTAAAATCTGTATTTTATTATTTCTATGTTGAGTATAGGAGGAAAAAATAAAACAATTCGAGTTTCCTAAATTGTTGATTACATTTTAATAGTTTTCTTGAAAGTGGCATGAAGAAGCTTTGGAAGACTATATATAAATAAAGCAATATTATTTACATATAAAAAGGATTATGCATATTAATTTAATAAAACACATTAAATGTTCTCAACATACCTAATCAGTGAATAAGAACATTGTCTAAAGTGTTTTCTGATTAGCAGATTTTTTGTTTCTTATCATTCTTGTGTACTTCGTTCTTCCAAAATATGTTTGTTTTAGATGACAGCCTATGTTTTGGAAGTAGAAAAAGAAAATAAAACAAACTACAAGATAATCCAACACAATAGGTATTTGTTATTTAAATGGCAGGTGAAAAATACTGTAACGAATTCAGAGAGTAGACTTGCGATGAAAAGGTGTTAATTACCCCCAGAGATTTCCCATGGTTTGTGTCTTTCATAGTGCTCAATGCAACTTGTTTCTTAAAAGTACATAAAGCTCTTGGGTGGGAAATGAAAGGGAATGCTGACAATTTATCAACCACCATTTTTTTTTGTATTTTTATTGAAGAGTTGAATTTCTGTATAATCATAAGTGCATATGTAGTAACAATATGATATTACTCTGATCCGAATCCAGAATCAACTCCACATCAGCCACACCCCAGTCTCTTGACTCTTCTATATTTCCCCCTATAACAGTTATAAATGTTTTATATATATATGATTGTGCATTTTCCAACATTAAATGATTGCATAAGTAGTATTTGTAGGGAGTAAAAATTAAATTACATTGTTGATTATTCTCCCAAATCCCTCCCTATTCACCCCTCCTGTTCCCCTTCCTCACTCTTTTCCCAGCCTGCCATATATCTATGGTTCCCCAGATTGCTTCAACCACTGTTAAGTGACAATTACAAACTTCATTTTCTGTGAAACAACAGATCTGTTAGCCCTGTGCCCAGCAAGCTGGTGGGAGAATGTTGAAAGATACATGGTGAGATGCAGTCTCTTTGACCTGGCCCCATGGTGGAGATAGAAAAGGAGGGAGGGAAGGAGGGAGAGAATGAGAGAGAGAGAGAGAGAAAGTTAGTGATAATGGCATTTTCCCTGAGGCCTAGCCTGAGGAACAGAATAGTTATTTTCCCCACCCTACACTGGTGGAAGCAAGTCAAGGCCAGCCCACATCCCATGGTTAGATAGAAAATAGGCTCTAGCTCCTGATGGGAGGTACTGTCAGTCACATGACAGGAAACACGAATCAAAGGAGGGATGAAGAATCAGGGCCACTTATTTTACAATCAATCTAACACACACACATACACACACACACACACACACACAAACCAGATGCTAACTAATTAAATGGTCTTATATTTCCTCTTAGCTTGACTAAACCTAAGACAGGTTTCTTTCTGATTTTAGGATGTTGACCTCCCTTTTCTTAGAACATACACTTTGGAAAACTTGTAATTATACATCCTTTCTCTTGTACTGTGAAATATATGTAAATATTCACCCCATGTCACAGTCCTAAAACTTGGGAGTCATACATCTCAAATGCAGTCACCAAGGAAGATGGCGCCATCATCCCCAGTCTCTGTGGGAGGGCAGGAGCCTTACCTTGATGAACTCCTCTTAGCAGAGACAGATGCCATTAGCACAGAGGAAAATGTTTGCAAGCTCAGGAATGGCTCCATATGCTTCACCAAGCTCACAGACCAAGCCCTCCCACCCCGCCCCATGTCCTCTAGTACTTCTATTAGCTCAGCAATTACAATCTTCCTCTAGCTCAGCACAGTTTAGTTCCATCTCTCTCAATTATTTCACATCTTAAGTAGTTTTCCTTTTCTATTGAGCTTTATCTTGTGTTATTTTTCTTTCAACATGAGAAAAGTTTGAATTCTGCTTCCATACAATTTATTACAATAAGATATACTTTTATGACTACGCTTAAAAAAAAAACCAAAACTAAGTCAAATTAGGGTTTTGCAGAAGGGAGACTTGTCCTGTTCTCTATTGTCTCTATGTAGCTGTAAAGCTAAATTGACAGAAACAGACACAATTTTAATGATTTATAGTAATAATGATTTATAGTAATCTTATAAATAAATTTAAAATAAGGGGCAGTGAGGTATTTAGCAATTAAGTAAGTTTTCACACTTGTTTAAGATGTGGTAGCAGTATTTACTACTTTTTTCATATTTTTTAAGAGAGAAGGACAGTGAGTGAGAAAGAGAGAGAGAGAAATAATCATTTCTGTTGAGTTTTTCACATGGCTTTCGTTGCTCTGACACTCAGTTGTGTATGGGGTGCTGGGGTTTGAACCCGTGTACTCGTGCATGCCAGGCAAGCACCGTAACCACTCACTGAGCCACTGCTCCAGCCTCTTTTCATAGATCTTAAGAGAAATAATTCAGTCTCAATTTAAATCATATTGGAATAGCAGCAACTTGACATCTTCCCTGGCTATTGTTAATGGAAAATTCTTGGTGAAAAGTGGGAAAATCAGAAAAAACACTTAAAACTCTGATTGTAAATGATGCTGCTGCTAAAACTGCAGTGCGTTATTACCCTTGCTACACTTGATCTTCATCCTTTGATTATGAAAGATGCTTTGAATTAAATAGAATCATTTCTCAATTTGTCAAACTACCTTTTACAAAAGATAAGGAAAAGCTTATAAAATGTTATGACTAGAGCTGCAAATGATTGCTTTCATGAGATATATTTTTATCTCATGAGTAAAGTTTCTAATAACTCTTCTAAATTAATGTTATGGACCAAAATTATTTAAGTCCATATCTAAAATATCATTTTAAAATATAAGAAGAAAAGTTGGAAGAACTAGATTTGGACAATGCAAAAACAGATATCTTTGATTAAAGAATGGAAACAGAATGTTTTGAAATTGGGATTGGCCAAAGGAGATTTCATTGTTAGGCACTGATTTATTTTTTTCCTAAAAATGGCCAAATATTGACAAATTGAGAAACTGAAAGGTGTTATTTTCAAAACTTCTTTTTGCTTTATAGTCAGACCAGAATTTCACAGTTTCAGTCCTGTGGGCATTTGGTTCCAGGTAGTTCTTCCCTGGGGGGAGTGGAGAGTAGAGTCTGTCGTGTGCACTGTGGGACACATAGGATTATGTGCAGTCTCTACACACTAAACGCCAGAAGCTTCCTCTGGGAAGCAAAATTGCTATATTTGAGAAGCACAGTTTTAGTCAATTGTTTTCATATGAAGTAAACAGTATGTAAATGTATTTGTAAGTGGATTTATGCTTTGAAAGAATGAAGACACCCAACAGTTTTTGAACATCCAGTATGTGACAGGCATTACTCTGACTATAGTTCTTTATGACATTCAATGTTTGCACTATGTATTAGATTCAATCACCCCAGCTACGAAAAGAAGGAGGTATTAACCAATTCACCGAAGATTACACAACTGGTAGATCCAGGAGTAAAGATTCAGGGTATGTTATGACTAATCCACACTCCTGAAATTTTGCCAGCCTGTCTCTGTTTGTTAAGTGAATATAACCAATGATGACTTCTCAAAGTGCATAGGAGAGTTTTGTTGTAGGAATGAAACCTAATTTTATGCTATTTCTTGGAATGCTGAAATGTATAAATCCCTTTAAATGGAATGATATTTTCCTGTACTTACAAATATCTATTTCCATTTTTATCTTAGCTTCTTGAATTTTACATGTCTTGGTTTATAGGTGCAGAATTTACTGTACGAGAGTGCAAGCTACTTGAAATGCTGCTTTTTCACTTCCGTCATTGAACTCTCATATTTCTAATACTGAGCTTTCCACAAGCTACAAATTATGCTAAGTACTTGAATTGTGGCTGAACTAACTTACAGAGATGTTTAGAGTACAAAATAAAAATCCTAATGTCAAAGTTTTAGTATAGAAAAGTGGAACATTTTAACAATATTTATTATATTGACTAAGGTCTGAAATGATAGTATTTTGTATGCATTAAAGTAAATCATTAAGCTGTTAAGATTGTTCTCACCTGTTCTGTTCTACACTTTCATGTCTATTAAAATGTCCACTGAAATATTTCCATTTACATATGCAGCATGTACTGTATTTTCAGTGGGCAGTTCTAGTCTAGCATAAAATAGATTTTAAATAACTATTAGTTTGAATGTCAAGCACATGGAAAATACTTTGACTTTTAATGTTATTTATAGATTGCTTATATCATAACCTTTTAAAAGTTTAATAACTGCCTGTCTACATGTGAATATAAATAAGTGTGTGTTTGTATTTTAAATGATTGTACACAGAGTAAATTCTAGAAATTGGGTAATTTATGATCATATTATGGCCTTGTAATAGCTTCTTTCTGCAGAGACCTTCTACCCATATTTAAAAGCTTATCTAGCAAATAAATAGTAATGTTCTTTTTTTTTCTTATATGGCAAATAAATTCCACAACAGTATATTACTGGAATAAACTTTAAATATAGATGAAGTTTGTGAAGTTTGGCTCCAAAAATGAAATGAGCTCAGGTACACCAGAGTTAAGTTGCTGCTTCTGTTACCAGTTCTTCACATGGGAAGCTGATACTTCCATTTCTATAATGTGCAAGTCCGTTAAGACTCGAGAATTCCTACTCAAATGCCAAATGCTTGGGTAGCACTTAAATTTTCATTAACAGTTTGCATTGTAGGGATTTCATGTCAGAGAACAAAGGACACTTGTTGGCAAATAGAGGTAGAATAAAAGGATTAGGAAGATGTGCATGGAATTATCTCAATAAATATTCCAGAAAAATAATATTCATATTAAAAAGTAATTTATCAGAAAAAAAGAAAAAAAAGTGTGAGATTTGGGCTCTCTGTAACCATAAATGTAAATCTTATGATTTGTAATGAACACCATGGATGTGGAACGTTTTTTTTATCTTAGAAATATTTATTGGGAAAAAAGGAAAGTTTTAATTGATTGTGCTTTCCAGACATTTGTATGTGATATCAACTTTGATAATCATGATTAATCAGAACCTAACTCCCCAAACGTGTTCACATCTTAATTCCCAGATCCAAATATGTTACATTGCATGGAAAAGTGAAATTAAAATTGTAGGTAGGACTAAATCAGGTGATCCTAGATTATCTGAGTGGAACCAATGAAGTTAGAAGGAAAGAGGGAAGAAGAGATGTGATTTGATGGAGTGTGACCAGGACTTGACCTACTCTGCTGCCCTGGGAGATGGAGGAAGGCAATCCTGAGTCTACAAAAGATGGTGGCACTTAGATATATGAAAAAGTTAGAGAATGGATTCTCCACTAGAATCCCAGGAAAGGAACCCAGTTCTTTTTGCTCCCTGGTTTTAGTCCCATGTACCTTGTTGAATTCTGATCTGCAGAAAGTAGTATATTTGTCTGTTTTAAGCTACTGAATCTGTGGTAATTTGTTAAGACAGCAATAGAAAACTAATACATAATGTTATTTAAAGTAATTTTAGTACTGCTTCTTCAAATCAAAGGACTGATCTTTTCTTTTTTTTATTTTTTTCTGTACTGAGTCAGGATGAAGGGGATGTAGTGGAGATGGAGGAAGTTTTTCTGGACCATTGCTTCTGTTCTCCTTTATATTAAAATATGGGAAATACATCTCTTCCTTATATCTCTAATGCATTATGTGCAATCAAAGTTTGAAGCATAGTACAACTTTGATATATGGAAAACAATTAATAAGATCCCCAGTTAATTGAAAAAAAATTAATTTCAACTAAAAGGGGGAATGATAAATGTAAGGAAACTTCTTTGAAAAATTCAAGCCAAAGAGCAAATAAATGTTCTGGGGAAAGAAGATTTCAATTCAGTACTCTAATTTTTTAGAAAAATTAGTGAAAGCACTTAACTTATTTTCATGGCTCAATAATAACATTAATATTAAGGTGGAAGATTGTAAATGAGCACTAATGTAACTATTTCAAAGTAGAAAATATTTCACATATTTGAAATTGAACCATCCATTTTACCATCATTTGGAGAGGATGTTTCTCCATTCTCTCCAAATCAAAAGTAGGTTTAAGGTCAAGATGCTTCTAAAAAAGCAAAAGAAACTATTGATACTTTAAAATTTTGATGTACTCTTCTAGTATGTTATACTTTATGAATTATTTATTTATTGGTCACATTGCTTTCATTTGACTGCTAGAATTATCACTTCCTGAGACTGTATCAGGGGATGCCTAAGATGTTAAGACCTGCATAGTTTAAGCTCCCTATGCTTTAAAGTCACCATGAAATTTCTGAAGGTATTATCATCACTCTTTAATATTCAAGTTTGTGGTATTAATGAGGAAAAGCCAGATATTTCTGAATATGCTATAATTCTTATGATAAAATTTGTATTTGTCAAAATTCATTGAATATTTTATCTTTATTATTTATTTGATGTTCAGCCACCTTAACTGAAGTAAAAATGTAGTAAAAACCTGACTATATTTAATTGGAGCTCTAAAGATAAACTTGAGTACACACATACACTCATACTCCTACATACACAGGTATCCCAATGTTTTAAGTTGTAATTGTTCAACTAAACAAAAGTGATTTGCTTAAAAAATATTGCACACTAATTGATTAATTAAATTTAATTTGACTTTTAGAAATCAATTGACCAAGGAAATAATGAAATTGTGTTACTGTGTTTTACTATATTATTATCACTTTTATCTACCACATTTGAGATCTATACAGACATGGTTGATGAGCATTTCACACTATGACCTATCCTCTTTCTTGAAATCCCATTATGTCTTACATTAAATTTCTTGTTAGACACTCTTTAAGTTGTAATACTTACATAAAACTCTGAGTCCATTTATTTAGAAAGAGTTTTTGCTAGGTATTTTAAACAGATGAGAGTTAACAATGTTACAAAAATCATTGAAAAAGCAGAAAGGGATCACTCTGATAACAGCTGAACAGGGGTGACAGCTACAGAAAGTAGCCACAACCACTTCTGGGAAAAGAAAAGGGAAGATAGAGGTCCACAAGCCCATGAAAGAGAGGGGGTGCCACAGTTGCTCCTCATACCTCTGGATTGGTTCTGGGCTACAGATAGAAATTCAAACCAATGGCAATCTCTGTCACTAAAAAATTGGGGCTATCTCTGGAGTAAATATATAGTTTCACTTCTCCATCGCAAAAAGTGTTACCTTTGAAACCCATTTCCAAGCTTAACTCATTAAGTCCAGAGTCATTGACATTAAAATATGCCTTTACTTTAGAAAATGTTTTGCAGAATAATATAAATTCCCCAAGTTAAAGAAAGTGTTTGTATACACTGCTGTAGTTTAAACCTTTTTAGTCCACTTTTCATTGCTGTGACAAATATCTGAGAAAAATAACTCAAAAGGAAATATTTATTTTGGCTCAAAATGTCATAGGTTTCAGTCCATAGTGAACTGGCTCCATTGCTCTGGACCTGAGATAAGGTTGAACATCACCCCAGAATGCAGAGAGAGAGAGTCAGAGACAGAGAAAGGGACTGGGCACCATATATGGTCCAAAGTGCACACCTACAAGGACCTACTTCCTTCTCTGAGAAACCACCTTGTTTATTTTCTACCACCTGCTTTTAGTCCATCCAGCTCTCGATGGATTAATCTGCTGATGGTGTAAGAGACCATATGAGCCAATCATTCCTGAAAGCTCCACCTCTGATTATTAGTGCATTGGAGAGAAAGCACTTAACACTTGAGCCTTTGGGGTCATTACAGATTCAAACCATAACAGATCTACAATGTCACCAAAGGTCCACGTGTTAAAGGCTTGGCCCCCAGCCTGGTGCAATGGAGAAGTAATAGAAATTCAAAGAGCCTAGTGGGAGGTTTTAGATGATTGATGGTGTGAAGAGGAAAAAGGGCTCCCAGCTTCTTCTGTTTTCTATATAGATCCCAGCCGTAAGGTGAACAGTTTTCCTCTGCAATGGGCTCCCAAAATGATGTACTACCATGGACACAAAGCAATGGACCCATTCAGTCATGGATTGAAAACCAGTACTATGAGAGAAGATACAACTTTCCTTTCTATGAGTTGATTTTCTAAGTCATTCGCTACAGTAACAGAAAGCTTTCATATATGAATCATTTAGTTCTTAAGTTTCATAATATTCACATTTTTCTGGTTATCTATATCCAAAAGGACAAAAATTTATTTTCAAATGTATATGCTTAATACATAATGCACAACTATTTCCACTAGTAGAAGAATCTGGATGAATTTTCTTTTATTTTAGAAAAATAATTGATTTATGTAGGCAATATTTTTGCAGAGATTTATCTACTTGTTTCATTATAATTTACTTCTGTAACAAATTTATATTTCATGTTTTCAAAATTCAGTCTATGCATATCTTGTAGATGTGACATGATCTTCCAATATTAGGGGAAGGCAAAATTCCAGCTGGAAGTTAACTCATGCTTCCCACTTATTTGACAAGTAATTGGTTCAAATATTGTTGTATGATCCATCAAAACATGTAATTCAAACTTAAATTTTGAATTTAACTTCTAAGGAAAAAAATTCTCCCCTTTGACTACTTAATTAGAAACATAAGATGATTCAGGAAATAAAGGCTTTGAATGTCACATTTGATACCATATGGTGCTGAAGACAATCCAAAACAGAAGCACAGAGATCAAATATGAATAGAGAAAGATCCAAGCTCAGGAGATTCCTGTTCTATTCCTTGATTTTTCAGGTTATTTCCTTCAACAAAAACTCAGCTTAAATCAGTTTGGGGTGAGTTTTTAGTTATCTGTGATTGAAAAGATCCTTATTAATTGCATAGGATATATGCCTCATGAAGGATGTTATTTCTGTCTATCTACTCATTCGTGTTTCCAAAATGCCAAGAACAGTTTCCAACACACATTAGAAATTTGATAGTTACTTTTGGAAGGATGAATGTTTAAAAATTGAATTTTATGCAAGAGGATTTTGATCTTATAGATTATGTAACAACAATTAGTTAAACGCAATCATCCAAGTTAATTTATTAATTTCCAAGCATTTCTAAATAGTTGTGGTAAAGGAAAAGAAAATATCCCTTGCATATTTTAATTGATTTTTCTTTCTTTTTCTTTTCTTAAGTTGGAATTTCAAAATGAATAGTATAATTTGAATAAAAACCCTTCACTTTGACAACTGATTAAATTATTTATACCATGGCATTGTTCAGTACATTGTAGACTAATTAATTGCATTTTTATTTCATTATGTTAAAGAACTTTTAATATCTTTTCAAGTATCTCCCAGAACCATTAGGTTCCCAAGCTTGGGCTTATTAATGACTATACTTCCCACTATTGTCATTCATCTACTGACATTCCAACAATGGTCACTCTACTTTATTTCAGTAAGTTATTGTTATCAGTGACACAAATTGACTTCAACAAGTATACAGAAAGCAAAATACACATTTTTGTCCTATTCTCTACTCTTCACTTTCAAGCATTAGGAGCTCTTGAAGAAAGGGAAAGCTATCCCTCTCTTATGTTTTAATCAGTGTTTTAAGTAAAATGTTTAAGTTCTGCAAGGTTGTCAGTTATGTTCTATGCTTCTTGTGATTTCAGAAGTTTTACTCACTGTTTAATCATAAAAACCCCTTCTAGTGTCACTTTAATTATAGGATAAAGCAGTGAAAACATAGAGAATGTCTCCAAAAATTACAAAATTTTAATGTTCTAATTGTTAAGAATTTGTACATCTGTCATCTTATTTTATTTTTATATTTACATTATACAATATTATTTCTGTTTTATAAAGTTGATTTTTATATCTACATTACATTTAAAAAGTTGGAAAAATTTTCAAAACTAAGAAATTCACCTTGCTATAAAATTAATTATGATAATGTACATAATTTATTCTGATTTCATTAGATTTTTGGAGTTTTATTTCTTGAAGGATCTCATATTGAAATTTGTTTTCAGACCTTCATAATCTCCTACATGTGCAAATTCCTCAATATTTTCTTGTCTTTCATGATACTGAAATTTTTGAAGAGCACTGGTTAGATATTTTTCAGAACACTCATCTGATGTTTTCCCATGACTACAGAGGGTTGTTTATTTGGTGAAAGTTATCACGGGAGTGATAGGCCATTCTCAGTGCGCGTTGTTGGAGTTCATGATGTCAGTGGGTATTAATGTTAATGTTGAAGTGCCCTATTGATTAAGATCCTGTCTACCAGGATTGTCCACTGTAGAGTCACTGTTTTACCTTTGTGATTACTGAATACCTACAAAGAAACACTTAGAGATCATATAAACATTGTTTCGGATTAAAAATTATCCCTATCAACAATTGAAAACATCTTTGGCATTTGTATATAGCTTTTTGGATTAGAGGAGGATGTGAATCATATGCCCCTGAAGTATTTTCTCTCTGTTCTCTCTCAGGTAGTATATTATAAAATTATAGAAAATCAGTTGTAAGCTTGGTGAAGTCATCTCTTTGTCATTGGAGACTCGAACAGATATAAATATCTAAGGGTAGGGTCTGCCAGAATTCCAGTTTGATCAGGGTGCAGTGCTGTGCAAAGCCAAGGTACTTCTAGAGGTAGAGCATTTCTGTCATCCCGGTTGTGGGCTTCTTAACACTGTTCATTCAAGGGAGAATGAACCTACATTACCTTCATAAACAAGTACTCACACCCATCAATCCTCCTTTTATCGGTGACAGCAATTCCTTAGTTCTTCTTGCTAGTTGAAGCTTTCTGGATAGGATTTGAATGAAAAAAATTGGAGTTGTTTGTGTTACTTCTGGAATGTCTTTCAAATGCTAACTAAGCACACCTGGAGTGTGGATTCCCTTCCAGATTGGAGTGTTTGGGTTTCTAACTAACTTCCTCTGGGGTATGGAATAAACCACACATCTACCACATTGCTTACTTATAGGGAGCAATACAGAAGGAAATTACAGAAAATGAGCTACCTCGTTGGAATTTAGCTCCACAGACTGTCACTGATGGTTCTTAGGTCTGCAGCTTCTACCTTCTTTCTCTTCTATAAAAGATCTACACTTTTCTGTCAACAAGAGCATCAGCATTATGATTTTGTAGATAATCAATGTCCTTCGAATGCAACTATTATAAAATTGCTGAATTTCAGCAACAGACACCTTCTTTGTGCCTTATCAGTGGATGCTTTTGTACAGATTTGTTGAAGAAGAAGCAGCACTTTTATGGGCAAGTTTTCAATCCTTGGTTTTTATTCATCCTTTGCTGTTTTCAACAACTACCACAGTTCCACAGATTCATTCTCCTCCAGCTCAGAAGCAAGAACTGTCCATTCACCCCCAGTGAGACCATCCAATTGGTCTTTTCTCTTCATCCCTGTGGCGATTACCTATGGCCCAGTCACCATCCGCCTCTTACATGCTATCTAGCCTGTAACATCCTTACACTTCCCCTTTCACTTCCCCTGAAACCCCCCAGCAGTAGCCTGGTGTCAATGCCCAGGCCACTACACACAGAAAGTTACTGATTCAAAACTGACAGCCTGGCCCCTTTCCCTGGCACTGCATTTCATCAAATGTGTCTTTGTGTTTCTCTTCCTCACTCTCTTTCCCCCAATCTCTCTCATCTTGTGTAAGGGATGCTTTTACTCAATACATAAATATGTTACTGTCTCCGTCCTCTTACAAATAATCCCTCACACTGTGAATTTTGTTCTCCCAAGCCATTGTTTTCTTTGCTAGGCTTTGCATTCTCTCTCTGACATCATTCATTCTGAACCATTTGTTTCCCTTTCCTCGGATAATCCTTTCACACATGGATTCCTTTAAACGTGACGTTCATCTTGCTGGGATTCACCTGGCCTCTGCCTTCCAGATGCACTTCTCCCAACCAAGAACCCTAAGAGTCTATCTCCCACTGTCAGGCTCCACCTGGCTCCACTGGAATAGGTGGCTGCCTCCATGTCACCTATAAATACCTGATTAGAGCACTTATTTTATAAATCAAAGTGTTCATCCCCATTATTATTCTTTCCCTCAAGTTGCTACTCTTTTCATTCTTTTCATCCTTGTGGCACCCCAGCCCTGTACCACACAGACTCCAGGAGGAGCTAAATGCACTCTCAGAAGTAAATAAGTGAATTAAAATATTCAGGAGAGAGGCCTGAATATATCCTGAACAAATAAGAAAAATAAGTGTCGATCCTGTGCTATTACTCCATTGCATTTCATCCTGTGAAATCTTGGCCATATGGTCATCTTATATAACATCAGTAAAATTATGGCAAGCTAATTAATAATGACTTGCAAAAATTATTAAATTTCTAAATGGTAATTAAGTTTCAGTTGATAATCAAAGGCCATGAACAGGCCATGTGCTATTTGAAAGAAACTAGAATTCCTCATGGCTTTTCGTATACCCCCAAATGCCACATGTACACATTAAATGGAAATCAATTATCGAATAATGGGCTCTTACCATTGGACCAGGAAGATTTGAAAATAAAATGTGGTATCCTAATACGGAATTACATTTTAAGAAAACCTTTTCTTTGGTACTAATTTTCTAAAACAATGTCCATTCTAAACACCAGAATGCCTCATATTGTTGGATAAGATGCATGGTATCCATATGCACATGCAAGTATACATACATGAACATGTGTCTGGTGTGTCCATGGATCTTTTACCCTGAGACTGTATGAATATCTGCAGGAACTTGAAATCTAAAGTGAGAGCTAAAATGTTTAAATACAAAATATAGATGATTTAGACATAAAGACATACTATAACTATTGCTATCCTCATTTATTTAAAATAGACCTTGCAGGAGCTGGAGTGGTGGCTCAGTAATTAGGGTGCTTGCCTGGCATGCACGAGGAAAAGGGTTCGAACCCCAGCACCACATACATGATGAAGTTTTGGAGCAATGAAAGCCACATGAAAAATTAAAATTGATTCTCTCTTTCTCTTACCCTCTCTTACTGTCTATTTCTCTGTCTTTAAAAATAAACAAATATATAATAAAATAAAATAGACACTGCAGTTCTTCCTCATTGGGATTCTGGTGACAGCTTCCTCAATGGTATAATTAAAATAATGACATCATCCAACCTGGCCCAAACTCCTTTTTTCTTGTGTTCCAGTTGTGATCCTCTTCTTACTGTGTTTCCTAATCTAACTCTACTTCAACATGCCCACGCTGTCTAATCTCTCCAATTTCTCCCACTCTATTTAGAGGTGAGGTAATATTTTATTAAATTAATTGTTGTCACATATTCTTTGCCCTCTGCATTTGTGGATGGGCCAATCTGGCATCTTGAACACTCTGTGTAAAGCTTTAGACAATGATGGCCACAGCCAGAGTGTCTGACTCAATTCAGTGTCTGTCACCCCACAGGAACTTCCAGCTGGATCGTGCCTGTCTGTCCACTGGAATTCTCCACTGTTTTCTTACTGAGAGAAGCTGCATTACTTCCCCACTTACTATATTTGGTGATATCTCTAATCTCTCTGTGCTGTATTCCTGATGTAAGTCAGTCTCTAGAGTAGATGAGATAAAAAGTTTTGTAAACTGAAATATTACAAAAATATGTATAGCATTTCTGGCTCTGACAATGTCTATATCATAGATAACACAGCATTTGCATAGTACTTATAAAGTTTTCAGTGGATCAAGATCATTGTGGCCAAAAACTTTCATACAATAGCCTGCTTTTTTACTTTACTTCCTTGGTGTAAATGGGCCATCTTTTCCCTCATTATGGGTTTTGTGAGCACTTCCCCACCATCTGGTAGAAGCCGTTTTCTCTCAGGAGTCTTGGTAGCTCCAAATATTTTTAATGTCTTTTCTTCCTGTAGGATGAATATTGGAGTGACTGAGGGAGGGGATAAAATAGGGGTGAAATGGAAAATTGAGATTTCCGATTGTAGGGCAGCCACTTTGGTAGCTTTATCTACTAGTCCTTTGCCTTGGGCCTCTATGTTGTGGCCCCATTAGTGCCATAGAACATGTACAGTAACTATTTCTTCAAGTTAAGTAAATTTTCTCAAATTTGAATAATTAATTATTTGTTTACTAAGTCCCTTCCTTTAATATTAATTAATCTATTTTCAGTCCAAATTTTCCCAAAAGTGTCGACATTTCCAAAGGCATATCTGTAATTTGTAACTTGCTCCCTCTTTTCCTTTTAGAAATTTCAGGGCTTGGCAAAGAGCAGATAGTTCAGAGGTCTGGGCAGACCACCCATTGGGTAGCCCTCCTGACTCTAGTATTTTTATTGTATCCTTTCTATTACAGAATACTCATTATGTCTTTTCCTTTGCATAACATGGGATGATCCATCTATAACGATCTTAAGGCATGTTCAGAAGAGGATTTCTCTGAGGTATGGCCTGACTTTGGTTCATTTTCTATTAGATCCATGCAGCAGTGTTCATGGAAGTCAGAGGTTTTTCCCTCAATTAAGAATTCAGGTGGATTTAAACAGTTTTCAGGAGTGAGTGTTAAATCATTACTTCATTCTTTGGAATTCTGCAGTAAGTTAACCTCCCTACCTTTTGGTGGAGAATGGTGTTTACCTGATGAAGTGTGCTCATGATTAAGCCCCTCCAAATGTTGACTTTTGACTTTCTTCTACTAAAAAGGTGGTGGCAGCCACTGATTGAATACATTCAGGGCATCCCATGGAGCCTGGTTCTAGGAGCTTAGATAAATAGGCTATTGGTCCTAATGGTCCTGGTTTAAAACTCCCAGAGCTGTTCCCTTGTCTATATTAACAAACAAATAGAATGGGTCCTCAACTTAGGGTAAACACAGGGACAATGATAAATGCCTGTTTAAGAATATCTAGTGGGGTTGGAGCAGTGGCTCAGGTGTTACAGTGCTTGCCAGGCATGCACAAGGATGCTGGTTCGAACCCCAGCACAGTGTACCCAACGAAGTGTCAGAGCATTGAAAGCCACATGAAAAACTATATAAAATTGATTCTCTCTTTCCTTCTCCCTCTCTCTCTCTCACTGTTCCTCTCTCCTTAGGAAAAAAAATGAAAATAAAAGAATATCTAGTGATTGAAGTGATGAGGCTTCCAAAGGATTGGGTCAGACTCTCAATCTAAAAGTTTAAGATACAGTCTTTCACCTTAAGAGCATACAAGTCTCTCCATAATCTACAGGATTCTATCAATTTTAAGAATCTTCTAAGTTCCTTCTTAATATGAGGTACTGGCATATCAATTACCCCTGAGATTCATTCTGGGTTTAATCTTCATTTCCCCTGACTGATCAAATGTCCTAGAATTTGACCTCTTGTTCCACAGTTATTTAGTTCTTGATACTCTTAATCCCTGCTCTCCCAAAAAGTTAAGTAGGGCAATAGTTGTCTCAGTTACACTTTCCTTCTCATCTCCAGAGATTAATAAATCATCCACATATTGGAGAAATTTAGCTTGTGGTGGGTTTTTAATGCCTTCTAGAACCTGTTACAGAATTTGTCCAAATAAATTGGGAGATTCCATAAATCCCAGGGGGAGGACAGTTCTTCAAATTGTTGTTTTCTCCCATTCTGAGGAATTTCCCATTAGAAGGCAAACAAATCTTTACTGTACTCAGCTAGGGGTCGTACACAGAAAGCATCCTTTAAATCTATAACACTAAACTACCAGTATTTATGGGGTATTTTTTAAAGAAGAGTGTAGAGATTGAGGACTACAGGACATCTATCCTGAGCAACCTGATTTATTCCTCTTAAGTTTTTGACAAGTCTATAAGGTCCATCTGGTTTCCTTCAGATAAAATTGGGGTATGATAAGGAGACATGCATGGTTCAAGGAGGCCATCTTTAAGCAGCCCATCTTTTATAAGTGGTAACATTAGCCTCCCTTCAAGAGAAATTTGGTACTGTTTCCTCATTATGGTTTCTCCCTTGGTTTTTAGTTCAATATATATTGGTGTCACCCATAATTTTTCTCAGTTTACTCTTTTGTCTAAACTTGGAGATGAATCTTTTCTTCTTCTATAGCAATTAGAAGGTTAAGGAAAATTTGAATTTCCCCATCAATGATTTTTAATCCTATCCCATGTTCCCGCATTAAGTCTCAACCTAAGTATTGGTCCCTGCGACAGGCTCAACAACAAATTCTATTTGGGTGCTTGTCTTGCTATCTCAGTTGAGTTTTCTTAAAAATGAGGATTTTAAAATCTTCCCCCTTTACTCCTGACACTATTTATCAGATAGTTGTGTCTGTGTGGGTTGATAAATTATGGAGGATTGAGCCACCCCAGAGTCAATAAAAACATTACTTCTTCCCTTTTGGCTCCTGTCTCCCAATTCATCAAGGCTCTTTGTAGGACCTTTTTTGTATAAAGGAGCCTCTGACCATCCTAATCCTCATCAAAGTAATGAGGCATGTCACCTTTTCTTTTCCAACTCAACTCAGGATCTTCTCTCTTGAAATGTCCCGCTTTGCCACACATATCATTTACTCCTTTTTCATCCCTTTTGTGGTTTCCTGGCTTATGGGCCCCGATAATATCCTGATTGAGACCCTTCTTGTTCCCTATTTCTAAGGCTAAATAAAATTTCTCTGAGTCACTGTTGCCATAATGGAAAGCGAATATTTGGTATGTTGTCCCTGATTCTGTTCATTTCTCCTTATATATATATTTTGAGCCTCTATCAGTAATTTCTCATGAAATGCATTCCAGTCTTCTAGATTTTGTAATTTTATAGCCTTATCAGGCCAGCTATTAGTACAAAGTGCACATTTGATATTTATTGCCTAAAGTGTTATTAGTATTTAATCCAGAATACTTCCTCATTTGTTCCTCTAATCTACTTAAAAATTCTGTTGGCCCTTCATCTCTCCTTTGGTGTAATTTAAAAGCTTTGACTAAATTTTGGGACTGGGGGACTGCCTCTTTTATCCCTTTTATAATTGAATCTCGGAGGTCTTTCGTATGTCCCCTGTATACTTCATTGTTATTATTCCAGTGTGGTTCTTTTACCTTGATATATTACCTCAGCAGGTGGAGCTCCAGATCCAGCTGGGTGTTCACGTTCCTAGGTCCTCATTGCTGATCTCCTAATCATTGCCCTTTCTTCTTTAGAGAATAAAATACTTAAAATAGACATGAGTTCAGACCACATGTAGACTTGAGGGCCGAGAGAAATTATTCTAATTGTTTGGCTACTTCATGTGGATCCTCTAAACAAAGGTTTTAATTCTTGCTTTAAGTATTTTACCTCTGAGCTAGTGAGAGGGGCATTTACAAATTCAGTGCCCCTTTCTCCTAATGGGGACTTCAGTAAAGGATAAAAGGCAGAGGGCCAGGAAAGGGAATCACATTCTTTTTCTCCCTGTTAAAAAGGAAAGTTATGACTGTCCTGTTTGCATTGTTCTAATTCTCTTTTAAATCTAGGTAGGGAAGGGTATGAAATGGGAGAAGGAACAGAAGCCACTGCAGTCAGCTTCAGTTCCTTCTCACCCTTTACTGGAACATTCCTGGGGTGGGAGATGGGTTTTGCCCTTCAGTTGGGTTAGAAATGGACGGTTGGGGAAGATAACTTAGGGGGTCCCATCATTTAATTTTTCTTTGTTTTCTATTTAACCATTTTTTAAAGAAAGAGGAACAGTGAGAGAAAGACAGAATCAATTTTATTAAATTTTTCATGGAGCTTTCATTGCTCTGACACTTCATTGTGTACATGGTGCTGGGGTTCGAATCAGCATCCTCA